>WBNO01032050.1:0-24606 GCA_013400575.1 Peucedramus taeniatus | reverse complement strand
TCCTTCCTTCCTTCCTTTTTTTTTTGCTGCTCCCTTACTTCATAGTTTAGCTTTCAAGGCATCTCCTTAATAATTTTTTTCTTTTATTCTGGAAAAAAAATTTAGACAGAAAGAGTTAACTCTTTCCATCTGTATTGAAATGATAAACAGGAAAAGACAAAAATGGATATTGTTTAGCATTGAATAAATACAGCATTAGTGGTGGAAGCAATTCAGACTATAAAATCCCCAAATCTTTTCCTTGCTAATGTTTATTAAGTTAATATTTGTTTCCTTATGATTTTTTCTTCCTTTATATTTGACCATTAATTATAAAGAGAAGAAAATGATTGGGAAGAAACTAAATGATAGAGTGTTAGAAATGCAGAAGGATTCAAAATATTAATGTAATGCTAAGGATGACTGCGTAACAAATGGTACATTTGCCAGTATGCTTGACCTGACGCAATTAATATTCCAGGTCATGCTTGGGTTTCCATGATGGAAGGTCTGAGGCAGAGAATTCTAGGGGAAAATATATCTATTGTATAACTCATTTCTCTCTCTCACTCTTTCTTTTTCTTTTTTTTTTTTTATTTTCCCTGATGAGTCAGAACCATCGTCTTAAAAAAAAATATATCTCTGCTTTCACACCTCATTTGCTGTATTCACCACTGGGCCACCATTCACCAGAAGGCCCCGATGTAAGGAGGTCAGTAAGAAGCTATTAGCAGAGTCCCCTCCTGAGATTTCTTTGGTCTTATTGAGGTGGAAGTTAGCATGACAGTACTGCAAATAACTCAGCTGTAAGTTTTTTTAACAGTTAGCACAGATTTCCCCATAGTGTTTGTCACTTTAGAAAATTGTTCCTGGAAATGAAGTCTTGAAAGCTGGCTTTGACAGAGACCCTTCTTAGTGTTGAAGAGCATGGGTACAGAAAAATGTGTCATTCTCCTTGCTAACCAGAGGTACTTTTTTGTAATCTATGGTAATATTTTGGAGCGTTACATATTTTCTTATGGACTAAAGGTGGGGAAAATATTGAAATCATAGTGTGAGGTAATATCCAGGACAGATACTTTTCTACCATTGAAAAGGTAGTATTAAGTGCAATGGTTTTGTAGTTGAGAGAATATTTTATTAAATTAGGGAAAGAAAATGAAGAAATGCTTGTAATACATTGTACTTGTCTCAAGAAAGTATGTAGATGTATAAAGTACCAAAGGCTTTGATCCCCCAAATTCTTAAATTTCTGTAGACTACCAGCTCCCTGCAGAGGACAGAATGAATATTCATCACCACATTGCACAGTGCAAGAAATTCCAAAAACAAGACTAAAACTTGCAGAGATATTTTTTAAAAATAATGGAAGCAATTTTTCCATTAGTGATTGATCTAAACTGGAAAGTAGAATCAAACTCATCCCCTTGTCTCTTCTACCAAACTTCACTAATTTTAAATCTAGGCTTAACCTTACCACAAACCTTGGGGAATTTAGAGTAAATTAGTATTTATTTTATCTGTCCAGATACTAACTCTGTTGATTGCTCTGTTATGTGTCTTGTTGAATACTTCAACATATATAATTAAAATGTAAACTAATTAACAAGGATTGCTTGAAAAATCATTATTTAAATATGCAGTTTGTAATCATTTTTGACCCAGATCTTACAAAAAATTTCACCTGTAGAAGAAGCAAAAACTTTTAAAGTTTCTGGTTTGCCTCTCTAAACTACAAATCCATTTTCATAGTTGATATAATATCTGTATGCATTTAACCTGAGAGTATGTAAAAAAGGGCAACAAAAGATGACTCTTTGTTAAGACAGCTTTTCAGCAATAATAATTCCAAAGACACTGAATCAATGGATTTCCACATTTATTATGGCTAATTTTGGTTTCATTAAAAGTGCTAAAGGCCAATTTTATTAGTGTTCCTGGAGATGTTCAGTAGCATTTCACAGTGTTTGAACTCTTTATGAACTATAGTTTTTTATTAATGCCAAACATTTAATTAAAAAAACCCACAAAATAGAATATACACAGTATTTTAATAGAGATTGCAAAATGCAGTTTCATAAAGCCATTTTACTCACAGGGACACTTACACTATCTCTCAGTGTGACTAAAAGAAGTACCTAGACAGAACATTGATTTCAAGTTATTTTTGCATTTAATTCTTCAGAAGAAGAGCATTTGAATTATTTCAGATATTGTATTTTCACACTTTGGAGCAACAAAACCCAAACTCCAAACCCGTTATGTAGATTTAAATAATATAATAATTAAATTTTTTTTCAGTTAAAAAAATTAAAAGATTTCTTCCTCAATTTGCTCTTCGTCATATTTAAATTTTTTTTTTTTTTTAAGGAAAGGCTTAAAAAGGGGTGTAAATTTTGGGAAAACTCAGCCCTGATCAGGATTTGCTACTGATCAACAAATCCATGCCTGCCAACTTTAGAGAGTTGTTATTATGCCCTAGTGTTTTCTTCCAGATTACCCTGATTCTCAGTGATGAGCATGGAGATGTTTCTCTTCTGGATAATATTTAAATTTTCAGTGCCATTATCACTTTCTATAAAATATGTGTTTCACAGACACACCATGACAGCAGGATCTCTCCCTGTAGCTGGGAACCTCTGCATGCTTGTGGCATGGCTAGAGCACAATCTCCTCAGCTGAGTATAGATGGTGTAGGAAGAGGTGGAAAAATGAAGCAACAACAGTGAGCAGTTCAGTGAAATATGTAAAAAAAGGTAGTTGCAGGCTATTACTTTTCTATTTAGTGTCATTAAAATAGTGAAGGCAAAAATTAAATTGGTCATAATGTAGGCCGATGCAAAGGCTGTGGTAGGACTAATGAATGAAGAGATATAATGACCATGGCATAGAGATGGTATGTGTATCTCCAGCAAGGGATCTTATTTGCATGAATCTAATGTATTCCATCTGTATGGAATTTGTGTTGACTGTGGCATTTTATGTTTGAGAGAACTTGTGTAAAAAGTTTATGGTGTAACTGCATTCAACAATTGTGGGAGAGTGCAATAAATTCCAAGACAATACATGGAACTTTTCTTTATGAAGCACATAAAGGTGCAAGTGTTCACAGGTGAAAATCACCTGGGCTGATAAGAAAATTGCAATATAGCAATGCATGAAGTACTATGAAAATAAGAACAGCATGAGGAAAATCTGTAACTTTATGAGATATTTATGTGAGTAAGGGCCAGATCTGCAGAACAAAAGATTAAGTTGCAGCTGGACTTTACAGATCATAGGGATGGATCTGGAATTTCCCATTCACTCCAGTGATTCTGCTTTCCTGCTGTTAGAAGCATGGATACCTGCTATTCTAATTTAGCATCCTGAAGAGCTGAAGGAACAACCAGTGTTTTTTTGGTGTACATATGTTTTCACCACTTGCCTCTATTCATGTCCTCTTTCCCACTGCACATTTTGCCCATTAGTGAAATAGTTTGTAGGGCTTGCTCTAAGAGGGGAACAAATAACAGAAGACCAAAACAAATTGTCATCAGACCCATATAACTTAGAGATGAAGAATGTAGCTTTTAAAATTTTGAATAGCCCAACACTATTTTGAATAAGCTAGCATCTCTGAATACTTTTGTCTATTAGACACTATGTTTTATATGTACTTTATTTAATTGTTTTGACACAAGAAACTGGAACTTCCCAATAGGATATGTTAATGAAAAATGCATTAGAGCTCTTGAGGGAGAGTTCCATCCTCTCACCCCCAAGAGTTTAATACTTTATAAGGAGGCTGACACCCTACACAGTTTTTTCATGGGTCCTCAGTAGTGCTCCAAAGGAGCAATACAAGATTTTAAACATTTACTCTTTTCCGTAACTTTCCCCACATGTTGAAACCAATTTCATTTCCTATACTTTTATTCAAGGTTTATTAATAATTATAATTGTGTTAAAAGCAAAGGAAAATATATTTTAACTGAGCAAGTCTACTTTGAAAGTTTTAGTCTACCTTTGTAGAAAATATAATTATCTTTAAAGCAACTCCGTATCTTTAAATTAATTTTGTATATTTTAATCATATGCTATCTGTTTTATGGGAAATTTAATGGCTTTGTGCAATATGAAAAAGGAATTCTCATATTTAACAGTTCATTATTAATTAATTCAGTAAACTCACATATGTCTATTTGGGAATTGTTTATATACAACTGATAAAATGCCTACATATATAGGTATGATTTGGGAACAGTCTGTCACATAATTTTGACTTTCCAGATATTCACAGATTGTTAATGATTACTAAAACAGAATTTGAAATGTGTATTTTATATTAGTAATTGTTATATTATACCACACTAGTCATACAATTAGTGATGTAAAAAAAAAAAGTATCAAATTCAGTGGCAAATGAACCTTTCTATTTTAGTCACAATGTAGAAATTATTGTGCTAAATTTTTGTTTTTCACATGTTTTCTGCTATTAAGTCTAAACACATTGTAATATTTATTCAGGAATTTATTGTGGACATTTTGTTGGGAAAAAAGCAATTATTGTGTTTTTGTATTCCAAAAATTCTCTTCTATTTCTCCTTAACTAATGACTGCTTTACTTTTAAAAGTGCAGCAGGTGCCATTGTCTGATTTTGATCCTAGTGTATGTAGAAATTTAAATGAGTTGAAGTCAAAGATAATCCCATTTTCTGCTCAGATTCCAGGCATCTACAATTCGCCATTCAGAAAATCCCCAGATCCAATGGAACTGCTGCTACGGAAGTCAAAGCCACTGACCCACAGAAAGCAGCAAGTGAAGAGTCCCTTTGCTGATGAGCTCTATGGCTGGCCAACCTGTAAGGAGCCTCCAGCTTTTGTCACATCACTGCCTCTGCTACCTGCTGACAGACAGAAACCTCAGGTAATGTGTTCCAGTGACTCTGAGGCAGCTTTTGCTCACATCTTTTATCAGAGATTATCACAGAATATCTTGAGTTGGATCTTCAGGTCTGAAATCCCTTTTGTGAATGTTTCTTTAAAATATAAATCTAGTGCTTGCATTGAAGATATAAAGTCTTTGACACAGATTTGACATAAAGAAAAAAGAAATCTAGGTGTTACATAGAAAGAGGGAAATATAATTCTTTAGATGTTGTTTTTGTCCTTTGGGAAGAAAAATGTAATTCATATTTCAAAGGTATGACCTGATATAATTGAGTATCAATATTATGATTAATTAGAGCTAGAATTCTTAATTTCCAATCTTAAATCATTAAAAAAAAAGGAGAAATGAAAGGTGATAGTTGGATAACTTTGGGATAAAGTTATCCCAAAGTTAGGGATAACTTTGTCCTCAGTTTTCAATTGTTTGCCGTATGAAGACTGAGGCATCCTCTCAGTTCTCTGCTCTCTTGTGTCCACTAGGTGTGTGTCAGCTTTAATAACAAAGATTTCTACATGTTCTGCTCCATCACAGCCAAGTTGCCCAGCTTCCATTCTTAACTGTTGTGGTCTCAATTTTAACTTCAGTTGATGTCACTGTATCTTGCAGGTAGATTTTTTATTTTCTGTGAAATAATGGACATCTGTGAGATGATGCATCAAAGCGAATGTCTCACAAGATTGCAAAACAGCTTTTGCCACCTTGTTATCAAAACCTGCTGGGAATGTGACCAATATATACAGCAGACAAACTTTTGAGACCTTTGTGTTCCACACTTGATGACAGTACAATGACATGTAGCTTTTGCCAGCAGGTGCCTTATACAAGTACTTTTGGGATAGAAATATTTAGTGGTGTTTTACTCCTCTGAATCAATATTGCTCTCTACAACTCTCTGAAAGGAGGCTGTAAGCCAGGTGGGAGTTGGTCTCTTTTCCCAGGCAACAAGTCACAGGACAAGAGGACATAACATCAAACTGTACTAGGGAAGGTTCAGGCTAGAAATCAGAAAGAATTTTTTCACTTTAGGGTGGTCAGGCGTTAGAACAGGCTGACCAAGGAGCCAGTTGAGTCACCATCCCCAGAAATGTTCAAGAAATGAGTGCACATGGCACTTAGTGCTATGGTTTAGGTTGACAAGGTTTTGTTTGGTCAAAGGTTGGACTCAATGATCTTGAAGGTCTTTTCCAACCTTTATGATTCTATGATTCTAAGAAGGTGCAGCCTTTGAGAATACCTCTGGAGAAGTAGAGGTGAGCCCACTGCTTATAACAGTAAGAATCAGCTTCAGGGCAGTTCTCCACCTTTGTCCTTCCTTCCTTCTGTTCTCTCTACCCTGACTGCTTGAGATTCCTCATGGAACAACCTCATTGACTCACATCAGAATTGAGACAAAGTGTGAGCCAACAAGCAGTTTGGGTGATCAGGGAGTTTGGAGTTGACATAAACATGACATTATAGCTTTACCTTCTGGGACCAAGGGGGCTATGACAGTCCTTGAGCAGGATGTGACTGGTTGCATTGTCTCTCAGGAAAGAGGAAAGATTTTGCCTTGTGAACATGGTGCAGGAATCAGGCTTTTAAATAAATAGGGAACTCAGAGTTCTTCCATTGTTAAGGTGCTCTTGCAAAACTGCTTTACTGTATAGAAAGTATTTTACAGGCATCTGTTTGGATTTGGAATATTTTACAGACCTTTCTAAGTTCAGACGCACACACAGCAGTCATGCACAGATCGACTTTTAGAACAAACCAGAAGAGTTCTGTTTATTTTCTGCACCTCAAAGAGGGAATTTACTATATAATACTTTAATCCTTTCAGCACCCTGGGATGTACACTGTGGGGTAAATTTTCAAAGCACAGCGCGTGGATTTAGCTGCCCGACTCTTATTGATGTTAATGGGAGTCACACGGCTAAATCCCTGCACAACACTTTGACAATTTAGGGTTGTATGTCTAAGAAAAGGACACTGGTTTGAGCTGATGAAACAGCTGGAAATGAAAACCCATCAGAACACATCATCCTGAAAGTTGTCTGGTGTGACAATAAGAAATTTAATTACTAGATATACTTGTGTCCTCATTCTTTGTAGTAACACTTTTTTTGCACTGAGCTTCTTTTTCTAATATCTGCCTCGCTCACTTGTTACATTTTTAGGTATCTAAAATTTTTATTGCCCCTAGGTTTGGATATGAGGATGTCAATTACATATGTTTAAAAAAAAAAAAATTAACTATCTTTCAGTTTTCTCTTGGGGAAATGGGTATTTAGCATTTAGTAGGTAAGGTCTGTGTGTGTAAGATAGTGTATTTAAAAGAAAGGTTTTAATGATGCTTCTACATCAGTTAGATCTATCATTTTTATTACTGAGTTAACTAGAATTATAGTTTGATAGAAACATAGATAATGCTAAAATTAGTCACCTATTGATTAAAAGGCATTAATAACAGAATGCACATTACCATTTAGGTTTTTTGCATGCTGTTATCTGTTGTGGAATGGAGACAGTGAGGAATGCATAATTTAATGCAGATCATATTTTTTTATCATGAGTTTCTGATGTTATGATAAAGTAGTAAGAATGCTGATCTACTAACCTTTATTTGGCAAACCAGTTGGTATCAAGAAGATTTATGCTACTCAGTACAAATTCCAAACATAGAGCATAGAGCTGTGTGAGTTTCCTTCTGGGTAAAAATTGTTGCTTGACTCCTACCCTTCTTTTCCTAGCCTGACCTCCCCATAAAGATTTCCACTTTGAAGCAGGACGCCTGAAACGCTTGCAGGCGTTGTCAATTTGAAAACGTTTTTTAAGCCCCAATCTGCCAGGGTTTCCACAAGTCTTAATCTTGTAAAATGGAAATAGACACATGGACTTTTTAGAGGTCTTTGTTTAAGATACATTCCTGAGGTCCCTATTACTAAGTAAATTTCTTCAAATACATGATTCAGAGGCACAGAAAAATCTTCAGGGAATATTTTGAATTATCTCAGTATTCTAATGTATATACTCTCCTTTCATTAGTGCTGTCACATCCTTATTTTGAGAGACCCTTGCTTAGTTACATTCTTTCCCTCTCTCCTTCTGTTAGTAGTTGTAATTTTATTTAAACTATAGACTGGGTTTTTTTCTGTATCTACCTCCTAGTTAGGTCTCAGAAATTAAAGATGGAGAAAACCCCTTGCTTGGATATCTGATTTGACCCTTATCCTGGAGGAATATGAGTCAATACTTCTCAGTGAAGAAATAATTCAATATTCTGAAAGACTACTTTTAAAAGCAAACATGTTTTTCTTGGTGTTATTTGATAGTAGTACTTTTCTTTCTTCTTTCCTCCATATATTCACTTAATGCAAACATCTTATAACAGAATATTAATTTTTTATTATAAATTTTCCACTTTTTTATAACTTGTTCATCACGTTATATATCACTAGAACGCTGCTGACTAGTTTCAATGACCTGTTCTAATAGTGATTAGTCTCTCATGGGCAGTAGCACTTTTCATTCTGTTTTAAAACTTCTCTGTTCTTTTAAAATGAACATATTTTCTCTGCAGACTTTGAAAACAGAATCAAGAAAACATCTGCAAGATGTGTAAATATTATGCTCATTTGCTTACTGGGACCTTTAAAAAGATCTCCAAATCTTAGTGCTGTGCCTTTAAAAAGTAAAGTTCCAATAAAAATCCATTAACTACTTGTAAATATAGCAATCCTCCTGTCCAGCTGTGAAAAGTACTAGATGATACTTATTTGCCATTTGTGTTATTTACGGTCCATGACTTTTATGGTAACTGGTTCCTATTATTGGTTTCTATTAATGTAAAACATAAGTGAACATAAATGAGGCGTGAATCATTTCTTTTTATTAGCCCCACAGTCTTCACTCAGTGCTTGTAGTAACTCCAGCTGTGACTTGTTAGTGATAACCTATTTAAAGAAGGATATCTTTAAGAATGTAGGCTGTGATTAGGATTCTTTGTCTGTTCATAATTTCTAAAGGTTTCACTACTTCATTGCAAGATCAACAATGATGAAAATAAAAATTAATTTTAATACTTCTAAGCCCAGGCTTGCTATTAAACTGCCATGAGTGGCATGGGCACTAATTATATTCCAGGTAAATTCTTAAAGTTTAATACTAGGAATGAGACATATAGGATATGTCACTTCAGCAACACTGGAGAGGACTTCCTATGCTATTTATCCATGTTGTTAAATGATAGATACTGATACTGATCAGTTATTAAACAATATACTCTGGAAAAAAAAAGACATATATGTGTATTTTTTTAAGAATTACAAAGTTCATGTGAAATTAGACCTTTCAGAAATGGACTATATGCCTATAGTACTGAAGTCATGCATTTGAATTCTATTAGAAGAATTGTGTCTTAAGCCATGCATTAAGTTCCCTTCTAGGTAGGTTTATAGTTACATTGAAAAGAGCATGTCCTTTTAAGTTTGTTCTATGCAAACTAAAATACTTAAGTTTTCTGCTTAAGCAGAATTTAGATGTAGTTAATGCTTGTTTTTTATTTCACCAATATTTTTTTTCTAAGTAAAACCAAAGTTTTCCTAACCAGTCCTAACAATATATTTGTTTCAAATTTTAAGTATTAGTAGTTAAATAAATTTGGAGTGCACTCTCTTTGAAGCTTTAGAGTATGTTATCAACCTTTTTGTTATTTTTAAGTCTATCAAAATGAACAGCTTTAATTATTTTAGGAGAAGAGTCTTGCTACACTTCCCAAACACTCTGTGTCCTGTTTTGTCAGCGATGTGCCATGAATAAAAGAGGGGAAGAAAAGAGCTGTAACCCCAAACAGAGCACTTGTATTATCCCACACCTTTCAGGGGCCGTTCCGCGATCCCGCTAAAGTGCTGCAGCAGCGCTACAAGCCTGTGGAACCAACCCTGCGAGTGAGAGAATCAATGTACTCACCACCAGCCAGAGAGCCAACAATAAGGGAGGAATGGAGAAGTCCCATACATGACAATAAGTGAGTTCTTTGGCTGTTCTTATATTGTGAGAATGTTTTCTTTATTCCATTGCTTTCAGAAACTTTTCATGCCTGACAAAATGAAATGTCAAACCTGACAGTTTACTAGAAAACATTTTATGTATATACTTCTAAATTCTCTGTCCTCAGATTATAAACTGCTCAGGGCAGAGACCCTATCTTGTAATTGTGTGACATGTGCCATCCATATCTATGAGTGTCTAGAAGAACTTGGATTAGTAATAATATGTGATGCAACAGATGGCTTTAATGGGGAATGAGAAAACAAATGCAAATTCTGTCTTGCCACACGTACCTTGCCAAGGAAAAATACTGTTTCAGTCTTCATATTCTGGGAGATTACTGGTTATGGGAGGAAAAAAATGGTGTTGCATGCCAATGAGACTTTTTTTCTCTCCCAGAAGAGTACCACAGCTCACTTGGAAGGGGAGGGAGCATATGTTGCACGTTAGAACACGATACAAAAACTGGAATCATCTTTGAAGCAGTTTGATTTCCTAAGACATAGCAGCTGCAAGGGTGTCAGACAGGCCAGATCTTTTCCATAAAATCTCAAATACAGGCATAATCCACCCCAAAAGATTAAGGCTTCTGTCCCTTTAAGGGAAGAAGATTTAAGGTTATTGCCAAAATATGTCCTCTTTTTTTTAGCACAATGACTGTTAAACACTGTTTTATCCAATCATAATAAAAGCCTGCTAAGTCATTTTCTCTGGCTTTGTAGTTGACTAGAAAAAGAATTATGTTTTGCCAACCTTTTCCTTGAATTCGCTGCTCTTGGCAATCCTTTGGCCCTTCAATACCAGAATTTAGGACAGAAGGGAGTCACTTTTCCTCATGAGCAGCCTGTTATCACTGGCACATGATTTTTTGCTATCTTTGATCTGTTTCATGCTTTTTTATCAGCTCCATATTGCTGTGTGTCAGCTTCAGGACTGGAACTTGAGAGTGCCAGAATCAATTGTGTTTACATGGTTTAGCTTCTATGTTTTTATTGTTGGCCCATTTCCCCGTATTTAATATTAATTGTATCTTTAAATGAAAATTCTATTCAGAAACAGTTTTGAAATTTAAAAAAAAAAAATATTTAGACTACTTTTTTCACTTTTGGACAGTGGTTTTTTTTTGGCTTTTTTTTTTTTTTTNTTTTTTTTTTTTTTTTGGTTGGTTTGTTGTTTGGTTTTTTTTGTTTTTCTCGTGGGTTTTTTTTGTTTGTTTAGTGAGAGATAACACTTTTTATTCCTTTCATACCAAAATCATAACTGAGTTCAGCTACAAGTACAAATATTTCTTTTCTATTTCTCTCTGTATTCTTTCATGTATTTGTGTGAGGAGGAGGAAACAGATTAATTTTCACATCTCAGCATTGATTTCTGCTTTTTTAATTTTCATTTTTGTATCAAATTTCTGGTGGTGATATTTAGAAGAACCCCTATCAGTAGGTAGTAATTAATACTCTACCTCTCATTTAAAGTGTTTCTTCACTGAATTAGTTGTGATTGATGCATTCCAACTGACGATAGATGATGTTCTTCATTTATAGGCATGACTACATTGCCCAGTCTTTATTTGATGAAGTTTACCCCAGACATTACTGTGTCAACAGTTTCAGAAGGTCAGACCTTGCAATAAATGTTTCACTGACTCTTCAGTGAGGGAATCGTGAAGATTTGGTTTTGTACAGTTTAAATTTGAAGCCTCCAACTTTGGTAGATATTATTTGATGTGGGTCTTTATTTACCTTATGGGTAAGGAAGCATTTAATGCCATCCTTAATGCACAGAAGCAATGTCCCAACAATCAATGATTCTCAGCTTCATGCACACTAAATGCAGAGTGTATTATACATTTTCAGGCTGTGATCATTCCATTTGTGCTTCTTATTCAACCAGCCATGCAAGGGTCACATCTGTAACCTTGAAAAGGTGATGACAGAGCTGCAGGTCATCACTAGGACTAATGCTCACTGGTAAAGCTGCAGCTGCTGTGTGGGATGTTGGTCTCCAGGGAGGAGCCAGCAAAGTGTTACTCAGATTCTACAGTAGTTTTTTTCTCAGCAGTGTCTATTATGAATTGACAAATTTCTGTTTCTTGCTATGTAATTGTGTACTTTGGGACTTTATTTCTTCCTGGGAGTACTTCCTATGCTGATTATTCTTCTGTTTTAGAAAATGAGGAGAGAATGAGCAGCAGAAGTATGTGGCATTTGTTGAGAAAGCTTGTATTTGCGTGAAATGACAGACTGAATCCTTGATATGTATATTTCCAGAGTGAGTATTGTGTGGGGTCTCTTTAGACAGAAAGATTGTTGGCATGTGCCTGAAATTTTCAGCAACATCCAGAATTCTCACACACCTCTAATTATCAGGTTTTTTTAAAGTGGTTGTTTACAGGATGATAGGATGAGTGTTGCAAGCTCTGAGAAAGTTCTTGCTTTCCATAAAATGCACAAAAATTTTGGAAAAGCTGTAAGAGAGTTTGAGGCAGGCAGAAGCAGTACAAATGAAACCAAAAGCGAATATACTGTGCTTACTTAAAGCACCTGCTGGAATTTCCTGTTCTGTAATGGAAAAGCAACTGGGTAATCCAGCCTAATAAAAATGATTCCTTTTTCTCATGTAATTGAAGTTGTTACTACCTTATTGTGCTATTTTTCATACAAATGAAGTGATTTCCCCCTCCACTTGGATAAGAATGACAATTGCATTCCTTTGGGATGGCCACTTAATACAGTGTCTAGTTTGAAACACCAACTGCTGGATCCAGCAGATTTAGACGAAGCATAAAATGTTCTTTCCTCTGTTGTGTGCAGCCACATGCTGGCCTAATTTTCCAAAGAACAAAAATGTAAATTATTTCGATTAACTTTGATGAAATCTGCCTCATATAATATGCTTCATCTTTATGAAGTCAACAAACATCAGAACGAGATGCAGTGTGATGATAGCAATAGTGTAAGGCTTAGGTTTTCTAATTTATTGTAGTCTTCTGGCATGACATCAGAAACATTATCTCAGCTTCTGGCTGTGTCTGTGCTCAGTGCTGTGCTGGAGATGCACAGCCTGGTCCTGGTCACACTGGTTCAGTAGTGTGCAGCAATGTTCTCACATCCTGCCTCTCCCGTGCTGTATGAATACAGCAGCATCCAGCTCCTCATGGGCTTGTTTTCAGCAAGATTGTGCTTTTCTTTAGAGCAATTGAGGTGCTGCTATGCTGCCCTGTGCTGGGCAGGACAGGTACACTTGCAGAGAAATTAGTGACCTAAATAAGCTCTGTACTTGGAAAGCATCGATGTTATGAGCTGCCTGGTATTAATTGTAAGAAAACTTAAAATGCAAGTCACTTTAAGGTTTAGAATTTTTAAAAAATCTTTTAATTTCTAGAGTTATAAAATCTTTTACTGTATTTCTGACTTAGCTGCAGTGAAAATGGCTACTAAATTTTATGTCATACAAACACAACACATCTGAAAACTTTTTTCAAATTATACTTAGTTTGTCATATGCTTTGCAACTTCAGCAATTAGCATATTTTCCGGACTGTTATTGTATTATGATAAACAGGGATTATCATATATTTTCAGATAATGTTTTCTTAACAATTCAAGTTCTATTTGTAACTCTTCCATTTATTTTAATTACTAGCACAGTGTGCAACATTTATTAATCAGCAGAGTCTTTTTAAGTTAAAATACTAAATTAGCTAACCCCATTAACACAGAATACTCCAAACAAGCAGTAATAGGAGAGGTAGTTACTGTGCAAATCGTATTATACATGCGGGTGCTCTAGGGCACAGTTAAGCATGATTACCCTCTTTTGATCCAGTATTCCTCTGCTTCTTCCAGCTAATTTCCACTGGAAATTTACAAAGTAGTGCCTTCATTTTTCCATCTTAATTTTTCTAATGAAGTTCTGCTACTTTATAACACTGGGGATGCAGATAATAAGTCTGTGTATAATTAAGAAGTTCCAGAATTTGCTGCAGAAGAGATCTCTTCCTACAGGAACAAGGCTGTGCTTTTATTTGCCACTTTACATTATTGTAGTCAGGGGTTAAATAAAAATGGTCATAGAATTTTTAGATTTACTGATGTTACAATCAAAGTGATTGATACTGTTTCAATAAACCCTATATTTAGTATATTACCAGAAACAATATTTGTCATAAGGCACCCAAGTAGGCTTCTCATGACAAAAACAGTGCACCGAAGATAATGTCTCTATATATATTAAATAAAATATCTTTATTCTTGTATCTAACACTTTGATTTTAATATACATACATTATAAACAAAATAATGTCTGCCCTGCTGCAGTTGTTTTGCTGTGGAAAACCATTATGCTTCCTTCTTTGTTCCCCAAGTGAAAAGATTGGATTTGATGAAAAAATTACTTCAGGTATAATCCAAATTTGAAAGCTTAAAATTAAAGTTGTGTTTTATTAAAGAAAAAAAAAGAAGATAAAATATTCACAGATTCCTGGTAGAGAAGCATGGCTTGTTTGGAGCTAATTGTTCATGGAGTTCTTCAAAGTGAGATAAATTTGAATTAAATCAAGACAACAAAGAATTGAATTGCTATTGTATAAAAACACTTTAGATAAAAATTTAACAATGTCACAGAGTTAATATTTTGCTGGCATTTTTCCCACTAAATTGCAAAAATGTACAGTACATACGAGTAGGAAAGTTTGAAAAGCCATGTAACAGTACTCTGGTTTATATTTCTAACCGTGCCCTGGCAGTGCAGCATGTGTAGCAGTTCAGCAGATCTGGCAGCTCTTTCTCAGAAGCCTGGGTATGTTTTGAAACATTTCTGCAATCGGGATTACCTGCTTGCTGTGCTAGACCACTGGGATTTTGCCTCTTGGGCAGGTTTAGAGAACACACTGAGGGACCACTCTGGTTTTTTGTGGACATTTAAATTTCAATAAAAAGTCACAGCCTCTGTCCTGCATCCCATTGGTAGGTTCCATATAGCATTGGGACACTGCTGCCCAGCAGTGATGGACCTGGGAAATTCTCCTTCCTGTGCTCCTCTCACACTGCCATAGACACCAGAAACCAGTTCCTGCTGCTCCTTCTGTCATCTCTGTCAACCCAATTCAAAAACCTTCAGCATCTAAAAGGCCTTTTCCATCTCCTGTCAAAGTAGTGAGAGAGATTGCAATAAAAGAGGCAGACTAAAGGGAAGAAATAGTCGGGGAGGAATGCAGGAACAAAAATCATGGAGGGGGAGTGTAAATGTGTGAGGGAAAAAAGGATTAGAAAGATGAAATTAATAGTAGAAGGAAGGTCAAGGACAGGATGAGATATATATATATATTTTTTTTTGTTAGCAACAAATATCTATGTGTCTTCGAAATTTAGATACCTCTAGCAGCTGTCAGGTCCTGGTTTGGCTACTAAGTGAAGGCTTATAGGTTTTTTTTTTAGGCTAATTAGGTTGACTATAGCAGGGTTCTGGCAGCAGTGCAGCTGGCTTTCAACACCAGTGACACAGCCAGCCTTGGTCCTGGTCTTTCTCAGGTTATGTACGAGTAATACTGCCATTTGTTGTTTCCCATTTTTGGTTCCAACCTTTCCCCATTTTGATTGTATTCTTTGACATATCTCTCATTCAGGCTGATATTTAATAATTTTTCATTTTTCAATATATTTATTTAGGGAAAGTTCACCTTCCATTAAATCATCTTTTGGGAAGTCTCAGTTTATACTGACTTTTTCTTGTAGCCCAGTAAAACAACAATATAGAATTTAATCCTTCTTTGACTGGTACTTCTGTCCCTGTCATGTTTACTGAAAACCTTTAAGAATTTCTGAATTTACACTTAAATCACAAGAAAAAGCTGAAACCTAGATGTAGGAATAATGAGTGAATGCTATTGAAATCTAAACTTGTACAGTTGGTAATGGTATCCTACCATTGTCTGAATGTTCTTCTTCCACCATTTAATATTCTTCTGCCATCACTCTCTTCTGTCACTTTCAGAGCACATACTGTCATTATTTTGGGAAAAGCTGTGTCAGGTGTATACAAAGAGCTACAGAACATAATACCATTACTGAAGTGTTTTGCAGTGCTATTACTTCTTGTTATTATTATTGGTTTGGGGGGATATAATGACTTTGGTATTACTCAGATTAACTTGGTTACCCTTCTTAACATAAAAAATTGTAATTCTTTTAATTACTTATTCACATAACGTAAATTCTCACTTACTTTAAGCAGACACTGAAGTTACAAGCATGTGATCCTTTCTTGTTGCTAGAGCATCATCACTTTAAGGATCTGCCCCCTGACTCTGAGAGCAGAACTGTAAACAGAAGAAAAAGCTTCTACGTGATACAATTATACCCTATTATATTTTTGTTCTTTCATTTAAAAGAAAATACTGCTAGTTGTGTCTCAAAGTGTTGATTTTGGTGTGTTTTTTGAATCACAGTAGAACCTACATTACTCTGAAAATTTGCCAAAAAGACAAAGATTAACTGATCCACAGTGGAATCAAAACTTTTATGTAGATTTATTAAAGGGAAAACAATAATAATTTATTTGTACTTTCCTACAGATTTTTAAATTATTTTGTGTATGCATTTTACAGACATGGTATTCATATTAAATTATGAATGCTCTGGCTCAACTAAATTCTATACATATATGGGTAAATCCCAAAACTGCAAGCCTTGTCTTCTCAGCTATCCAATCCCCTGAGAAAGCCAATTTTCTTTCATGTCTGAACAAAAGAAAAATGTATTATTAAAATGCAATTCAGAAGTGATAAAAACTGCAAGTGGAGCAGCCGGCTCACAGCACCTTCGATGTATTCTCTGGGACACTGGGGCCACATTAATTTTTGTGTGTGTGTGATGTCCATCCCATGTGCAAATTAGCATTACAAGTACCCTAATCTGTCTTGTGTGAGGGTGTCCTTTCCCATGGGTATACACATGCTACTCTAGCTTTTTATTATTTAAAAGTGTGCTAACTCAGGGTTTTCCTTTCACTAACTTTAGATGGCATTTGTTTGTGGCACATGATAGAAGAAGCTGATATAGCTGGAAAGATCCTAAAGCCATTTCTTTTTTATGAGATGGAAAGAAAGAAAAATAATTTAAAAAAACACTCAAACAGTTGTTGGTAAATTGGTTAGTCAAAATAAAGAGTTTTCTGCATCTGTATCATCTGAGAGACAAAGAAGAGTATTTTAATCCTCATTTTTATAAAAATTTTGTTTGCCTAACTTATAAGGACTCCGGATTCTGAAAAGCTTTCAGCTAAGGAAGGGTTCTAATTAACTACACTTCTTGTCATTACATTTAAAAGTGATGTTTTGGACTTCTGAAGCATATCTTTTTAATTTTACTGAATAATATTTTTCCTGCCCTTCTAGAATTAAGAGCACATGTTGATTTTTTCAGAATACCAGCAATGATAAACGTAATTCCTAGTGTTTTAATTTATAGTAAAATGTACTTGTTTGCTCTCATGACTCTCCTGGAAATTGAAAGAGATGGAACTAAGATGTGTTTGCAGGATGTCTTGCAGACCTTCTATATACAAGATGTTTCTCACTTTCCTTCGTACAGTTTGCTGTGGAACCTACCCAAAAAACCTGTGGTTGTCCATGGCAGTTAGGGACATCCATCTGAAAACCCCTTCCAGCAGGTAGCTGGAGCCTCACTGCTCACTGGCACTATGTAAGCACAAGTCCATCATCATTATCACCCAAAATGAAAGAACCTGGCTCAAAAAGATTGCTAATTAGGACATAATTATAACTTAAGAGTAAAGTGCACAGTCTATAAATTCTGAAGAAACAGTTTCTCTGTATTTTGGTTTACCAATACGAGCAAGTTTCTGTTCTGTTAAATGAGAATACAGTTTATTTAGCTTTGGCTATGACATAGCAAAGGATGCCTGTCTCCAGAGGTGATCTTTGCCCTGGAGCATGGGGAGTGCCTGCCACTGGCAGCTGGCACAGACTGCACATTCTGCTGGGACCTGAGGTATCAGCAGGAACCTCCCAGCAAAGGGAACCCTGATCACCCTGCACATCCCACCAGCTGTCAGTGCAGATATACACAAAGTAATAATCTACTAATGCAAGTGAACCAAGTTAGATCCTTGGGCACAAAGTCTTCATTTTATCCTGTTGAAACTCACTATATCTTTGCTCCAAATTTAATCTGAAAGAAGCTGCAGGAGAAATTGCAGTTATCCTCTCGCAATACAGAGGGGGAACATTAAGAAGGTAGTGAAAAATATCAGGAACATGTGTCCACGTCATCCCCTGCACACTGATTTACATGAATCCTGTGACATCTAGAGAAGAGCATACCTGATTCTAAAATATTCTTGAATTTCAGATTTCTGCCATTTTCTTCATATCATAAAAAATACGAGAAGTATGAACCATCACTTTTTAAGTCAGACAAATATGGCCAAGAAGCTTATGGAACTAAACATTTCAGAGAAGTATATCCTAAGAAGTGGATAGCAGATAAGGTAAGTCACTGCAAAATCAAGGATTTATTTACTTTTTTAGATTGCTCTTTTGTTAGAACTAATTGAATTTCAGTATGATCTTGCAATCCAATGGGTTTCTTTCTAGCATGTTATAAAATCATGTAGTTAGAGTTGTGATGAGATGTGAAATTTCCTTGACTCTCTGGTAAATTCAGTTTGAGGAAATTTAACACCTGTTGGTCCTACAAGATCAGGATTTAAGACCCTGATTAAGTAAAGCTTAAGTTATATGCATTTCCCTAATTTTCATTCTGTTTGAATTGCCTTTTCTGATTTAAGAGAGGTTGTATATTTACTCTTACACATTAAGATAAACCTTCAGGAAATTATAGCAAAACCTGATTAAAACAGCACAATATTTTAGTGCTTGCATTCTTTGGAAAAATCTTAAAACTAGTAAATACCTGCTTTTTTATTTTAAGAAAACCTTGTTAAATTGCCTGCTTTGTCAGGAGCATGTCATGTATGTCTGGTTTTGTAGTGCTGCAAGAGGTAATTTTTCTCAGAACTGGAGTTTGTGTAGTGTTTGCATTACTTCTATTTGTATTAGGTATCTTAATCACTTTAAAAATTCTGAGTACAAAAAGGGTAATGGACTTTGGCTCTGTGCTGCACTCTCTACCAATACAGTTAGGGGACTGGAGCATCCTTTGTAGGAGGACAGGCTGAGACAGATGGAACACTTCAGTCTGGAAAAGAGAAGGCACAGGGGAGATCTTATTAAAGTGCATAAACACCTGATAAGAGTGAAGGAAGAACAGGATCCTAAACTTCTCTCAGACCTCACAGTGTCCAGGACAAGAGTCAATGAACACAAGTGAAGTGCATGAAATTCCATCTGAACACAAGAAAACACTTTTCTTTTTTCTTCTTTTTCCGGTGAAGGTGACAGATCACTGGCACAAGCTGCCCAAAGAGATGATAGAATCCTTATCCTAGGATATATCCATGGTCTAGGCAACCTGCTCTACCTGAGTAGGGGGGCTGTAGAGGGTGATCTCAAGAGGTCTCTTCCTACCTGAACAATTCCGGGATTTTGTAAGATATCATAAATTATTTCCTTGAAAGCAGTTTAACCTTTGTAAGTATACAGCAGGTTCCAAGGAATCTTAGTTTGAGAAGGCACAGTTTTAAAAGGTTTTTCCTCAAAAGTTTAAGGTTAAAAAATGAGCTCCGAGTAAAGTTTTGGTATTTCAACATGCATTAACTATATCTCCTTGAAAATAAAACATCAACAATCAAACAAAAATATTTCTGAATTTCAAAAGCAAGGAGTGGAAGATAAGACTGGCTGAAGTCCCACAGCATAAGTATGATATATCAAAAGGACTTAAATGTCTTATTTCTGGTACTCATCTTGTCCTGTAAAGACTTGATTTTCCAGTTCTTAGCGGTTCTTGCTCAGACTCAGATGATGATATCAAAAACCTAAAGATATTTATACTTTATATCATATTACACATATATAAACTATGGGCTTAGCTAAAAAAACTCACTTTACTTGTGATCTTGGATAGATATCATCCTAAATCTCTAGTGGTGAATCGCTGTATACATTAACCCAACATGACACAGAGCCTTCCAACCCCAATTCTAAATCAATATGAAGCTTCCAATAGGAGCCACTTACCCCAGCAGAGAGATAAGAGGAGAAAAGGGCTATTTATGACATACCTACTGCTTTAATGGCTCATTATTATCAGGAAAAAACCCAAATAGAACCACAAAACCTCAAGCTCCTCATGGCAATTTAATGGAAAAAACAGGTGTGAGGTCATACTTTCCTAACTGTTAAATTTGATAAAGCTCTGTGTCCCTTTCTTATTTCTAAACTATGAAAACTTTGAATATATCAATGCTATGATCAAAATTATCTGTTCTAATGAATCACAAGACTGATGGGCATGTAAGAAAGTACTAGGAAGGAAAAAGGATTTTTGCTTAATAGCTTGTCTGTTGAGCACAACCCTCCTTTGAGTTTACCACAAGGTTATATTTTTATGGATGCAACCTCTATTACAACCTGAATAACTGATAACACTGCCATGATCTCTCTTCAGTTTCTGGCAGTCTTAGGCTAAACAAGTTTCTTGTGTTGTTGCTGGTAAGACTGTGTAAGTTCTTCCAAGGAGTCTAGTCAGTGGTCAGTTGTTCGATGACCTGTCTGATCTGCCGAGGTGTTATTTGATGTTAGTTGATATTAGCTGGCTTTTTTTAATATTAAATACAAAAAGTTTCGTGTCTGTGTGTGTGTGTGTGCATGAGCATGTCCTAGTTGTATTTTCCTGAGTTTTTCATGTGTTTATTACTATACAATTTAATTCAAGTCACAAAAAGATTAGTATTTAGTATTAGTATTAGTAAATTATATAATTACTTTAGAAGCAAAATTAACAACAATGAAAAATATTACCTTGTTACATTTCTTCTGGAAAATGAAAGGATATTAGCATAGACTTCCTCTAAACATAATAATTACTGTATCTGTGTGAGGGAAAGTTAGTAGTTCTTTTTTTCATCTAGTTATAATCTGAAAATTTTTATCTCACTCTGTTTACATTTCAAAGTTTGAGTTAAGGGAAAAAGTGTTCAGGTCTAATTCTTCATTATAAATAAACAAGGAATGTAAATACTATACCTTTAGTGAAACATAATCTAGTTAGTTTACTCGGTAAATCAGTATAAAACATAGAACTGCTTACATATTTTAAATTTTACATTATCTATCTAAATATATTGGAATGCTTTTGATAGAATTAGTGTAAGAAGTTTCAATATAAAAAACTTACTAGTCACTAGGAATTTAATCTACAATGATAGGTTCTAGTGTAGATGGACAGCCAAGAGATCAAATATACTAACTACAGTCTTTCAGCTGTCATAACACTCACATATGTTCATATTTGCTGAGGCAGAAATAATAGCTTACAGTCTTTAATCGGTATTGGAATTATTTGCATATGCATTTTAGAAAACAGACTTTAATGACAGCATTTAATGTTTTCTTATTTGTAAAATTCAGGAAGTGATAGTTTAAGATGTTCCATTCTGATAGATTCTTCCCTCTGATGCCTTATTATAGGTGAATTACAGTACAACTGAATCACAGTTTCATTATTTGCACAGGCATTTTGGCCCGAAACAGGATTTTATTATCTACAAAGCAAAAAAATACCCAGGACTCCAAAGAATTAATGTAGAGGACCTAAGCATATTGCACAGAACATAAAGTTGACCTTTACCGTCTACAGCTTTTGGAATGGAGTGGGATGTGGAACACATTGTAGATTTAATGTGGCACAACGCTGTCTGCAGAAACTTGGGTGGGACTGTGACTGCCTGCCCATTGCACCCCATGATTGAATCTGCTGTCACTAGCATCCTGATAATAATGAACATTCAGCTTAACGACCGTGATTATGATTATCATAATTGATGTGCAAGTGCAGTGTGTGGGGATCATTACAGCTGAACTGTACAGCAGAGAAACATGCCTTAGTTATAGATAATTTTTCTTTTATGCATTGATTGGGATAAAATATGCCTTTCAAGTTCAACAGGCCAGCTTGATATAATTTTAGTAAGATTTCTACATGTATGAATTGATGTTTATGAGCTTCCAGCAAAACATTCATTCTAGCTGTTTGTTTTGAATTGTTTCATTCCATTAATAATGGGAAATAAGTAAATAATTACATGTTGTCTAATGGAAATCACTTATAGAGTACTGCCAGCATTAATCAAATATCAACTTCAAATAATTCTGATTATCATGGCCTTGCCTGGGCTAGGAAACGTAGCTCTTGTAATTCACCACCAACACAATTCTACTTTTGGTGGAGCAGTGGAAGCAGGGGTGTGGTCAACACTGCTGGCATTTTCACACTGCACTGTGTAGCCATTGGAGCAGGCAAGAGTTGTTCCATGTATAAATTATATCACTTCCATCTTTTTCACCAGAGGCAGAGAATTACAGGCTCAGATTCAGCCAGGGTAGATAAAGGCACAATCAACAGCTTAAGTTGATTTTGTTGAACAGTGGTTGCCTTCAACTGTGATTGTGTGAAATTGAAGAAGTATTTCATTAAATCATGACATATATAACAGATAAAAACAAGTATGAGTATATATTCCTAGCCAGAATTTATATAAAGAATGTTACAACATAAGTATAATGAAAAGTATAGTTTCATTGCTTTATACTAGGCATAAATTTGGCTCTTTGTCCAAGAATGGACAGATTTTCAATCTCGGTTAATAGAGAAAACAGAAGAAATTCTTGTAGTGGGGGAAAGAGATTTTTTTCTATTTGAAAATTAGTTTTATGTCTTGTAGGACCAACACATAAAACAGTCATATCTAGTGGATGATGTTGTTATGAGGCAGATTTTTTGAAACACTCTTCATGCTTTCCCATCTCTGCCTATACTGAAATTTACTTAAATTCTACCTTAACTCCATTTTTCCAGCCTTCCAGTGATTTGACTTGAGATCATAGGTATGAGCTGTGTGAAGTCTTAAATTCTTTCTTGCTCAGACTGTGACTTCATTTTTATCAAAGGAATTTGCTTGTTTTCATTTTAATTAGGAAAAAAGATTATCCAAGAACATTTTCTAGTATGATGTGATACTGGCTAATGAATGTGCATCTGAACTGTCAGCTTTATTACCTTTTACAACTTTAAAGGCCATATTTTCCAGTGTGCTTTGTGACATGAAAAGTGCTAGCACATATTTGGAATATCAGATTCCTAGCTCCCAAGTTCCTTATGACTGTGGCTTATTTAGAGAATTGCATTTTGTTATGAAGATCACTTTCAGTGCTCTCACTGGAAAGGCTCTTGAGTTGTAGATTGTTTCCTTTGAGAAAATCCTTAAGGTCACCACTATTGGGTTGCTTTTGAAAAATGCTATGCTTGATATACAATTATTAATTATCATTGAGCTTTCAAATTATTTTATTGGTTGTAGAAAGATGGTAAACACTGTGAAGCAAATTAAAACGTGCAAAATGTACCCTTGGCTAATGTTCAACGAAATGCAGAAAAGAATCTGTGGAAAACTGGAAGGCTGAAAAAACTTTCTAGTGGTTACTGATGAGTCACATGGTCTGATTTTGAAGTAATGCTACAAAGTAGTATCTGAGAAAAGTCAAACCATTCAATTATTTGCATAAGAAGAGATACTGTCACTGCTAGTCTAATCAAATCCATTCTAGTGGTTATTTGTAAGGGTTTGTGGGCAACTAGTTGAATATTTTATGAAACCTGATTTTCAGTTCTGTAATTTCTCAGCGGGAAAATGCAGTCCCTTGATGATGATCCAAGGCTTTGAAGAATAAATTGATTCGAAGGAGAAAATTAGATGGCACTTATTATACTGTCTAACTAGCAATCCTCTGTCATTTGTCTGTTGGACGATAAATGTCTTGCTTTGCCTACCTTCCTCATTTAATAATGTAACTTGCATCTTAGTGGTATAAAAGAAAACCTCGCTTTGTTTAGTAAGAGTTAGCTTTAACCAGTATTTCTGTGAGTGAGAGGTATGTATGTTTAAGCTTTCTAAATAATTCCCATTGTACACATAGCTTAAACATTTTAAAGTCTCTTATTTAATCAGAAACACTTTAGAAATAGAGTATCTTGCCCAATTCCTTCAATACGTGCTTAGTGTACATTACAGTAACTTGTGTAAAGGGGCACAGCTTTAAATTGCAAAAAATCAGTTAATCTAGAAACAGTAGATACTGGAGTTAGACCTAATTTGTTTATATTGGTTTTAGGTGTTGACTATTTGGATATGATTTTGTTTGTTGGAATTCAAAATCCATACACTAAACTGGGAAATCCATGGTCTTGCCTATTTATATCAGTTTTGGATAGACTGTTCAGTATTGTTGGAATTAAGTAGATTTTTTTATATGTATATATTGGGGGTTGAATCTGTTTCTTTTGTGTTTGTGGAATTTTTTCCTGGTAGTTTGCCAGATAACCAATTGCTGGGTACTTATGAGTACCTGACTGAAACAAAAGGGGGCAGCAGGTTTTTCCTGGGGAACAGCAGTAGAACAGAACAGTTCAGTCCAAGCACGCCGTTCCAGAAAGGATGTGGAAGCACCAGAGGACAACCCTGTTTTG
>WBNO01032048.1:44958-72997 GCA_013400575.1 Peucedramus taeniatus | reverse complement strand
GTTGGCCAGTCACCAGGCTTTCATTTTGATGACCCTCCAACTGGAGACTGGGTTCCTGTTTGAGATCCTAATCATCTCCACCACATTTTGAACAGTATCAGAGGTGTTTCTGTCTTCTCACGTGTTTTTAAAGCAGTTACCATTAACTTATAACTTTCTGGTATGTTTCCTTAAAGTGCATGAGAGAGGTGGGGTCTATATAAATTTTGTGCAGGGTAGAACAAGCAATGAAAAATTTTAACATGGAAACATGCAAATAGATACATGCAACATTATCAGGGAAAAATGTAACATTATCAGGGGAAAATAACCTTACCTGAAACAAAGGCAATAAATTAATTTTTTTTTTTTTTAATCTACAAAACAGTTCTAGAGGAATCAGCAAACCAGTAAATTAGACACGAATTTGTAATGAAATTGGGTAGGAGAAAATTAGTTCAGTCTTCTCTGTGTAAAGGATTCTTGTGATCTACACATTTAATCTTTGTCTCTCTCTGTCATGGTCTCTTTCTGACTCAGGAAAATAATTTTCAGAACTAAATGGCTCTTTAATTAAAAAAAAAAAGAAACACACACACAAATTTGTGTATTTGTGCAGAAATATGGGCATTTTTAAAAGGTGATGGATAGAATTTTTTAACATTTGAAAACAAAATCAAGTAGAAAGGTTTATAGAATATGACTAAAGAAGAGCATAGCAAAGAAAAACAGATAAAATCAGGTTTCCTGAGTGTTAATTACTAGGATGTAAAAAGAATAATGTCAGTCTTTGAGGAGAACTATTTATTCCGTGAAGTGTAAGTAATAATTAGAAATCAGGATGGAGAAAAACTGGGGGCAATGATCTTGACAAGAAGCTGTCCAAAGGTGTGAAAGCCTCTCCAAGGCAACACGGGCATCTCAACCCTTTAACCTGGGCATTTGCCCTGGACAAAGCAATTGAAATGGAAAGAACAGCCTTGCAGTTTCAGGGAAAAAGTAGCTAAGGGGTTACTAAGGAAAGGGTTGAGACATCAACTTCTTAACCTGTCTCAGTAGTCCAAGCACAGGAAGAGTGTCCACAGACTAGGAAATCCATGTCCAGGGCAGCAGAAGGCAGTGCACAGCAGAAAGAAGAACTTCATGAGGCAGATCTAACACATTCCATGCCCAGTATTCCAGCCCTGCAAGGCTGCAGCCCCCTTTACTAGACCAAGAACTGTGGACTGATTGTCCCTTCTGGTTTGGGCCATGCACATTCTTATCATTGGTCTAGACAGAAATTTAAATTTGTATGAAATATATTTTTCAGTAAGTAAGCAGAAAACATTGTCCTGAGGAGTGTATCAATGGTTAAGCAATACCTTGAAGCTAACATTTTCAGCAGCATAACATCATTTGTTTCACCTATTGTTTAAATAGAGGCAGGGAGGGGTAGGTTCTACATCTGTTTTTTTATCAGATACATGCTTATTGGAAGTTTTAAAGTAAGCCCTTTTGGCCTTAGATAATGGGTTTTAAATAACTTCCAATGCTATCTTGAAGCAAAGAATCCTTCTTGAAATACACATTTATTGTGTTTTGAACAACTAACACTCACCTAAACAGTGTATCAAAAATAAAAATCTAATAGTATGAATTTATAGCAGTGAAAACAGTGTTAACTAAAATTCATCACAGCAGCTCAGCAAGAGGCCTGTGATGACTACAGAACTGGTATACAATCAATTACATCCTGACTGGCAAGTCACCTTGCAGTGAATTTGTTTTTATGTAAGTTTTCATAGTTAGTTGCTAAAAACATAAAATATAAAGTGATTAAAAACAAAAAATAGAATGATCAAATTATAGATGATATAGCACTCCAGAGCAGAATGAATGTTATGGCACCATAAGCAAACTCTATCTAAATGTCATAAAGTCTCAAAGTGATTTGAGTAGAACTACTTCATTCATCTGTTTGTATTTCCATATGCTCACGAGTTAATGGAAGAGCTATAAGCACAATATCCTTTGGTTTAGTGCATCTTCCAAAAAGCTTTAATTGTGAGGGCGCCAGTCCTTGAAAGCAATTTGAACATTCATTCCCTTCCAGTCTCCTTCATTCCATGATATTTTAAGTACATATGTGATTTTCATGAATGGTCTTATTGCACGGGTCAGGTTAATCAAAGACTGCCACATTAATGATTAGGTCAAGCATTATTACTGGCAGGTATTTTCCTCTTTTTCTAATTGGTTTTAACTGATGAATGACAAGCCTACTCAAAGAGTTTTTATATTTTATTGCTACGATTTTTATCCAACCCTGCTGTCTTTCCAAGTGTCATTGGCAATTAACAATGGTCTCTACACAGAGAACTATAAAGGGCAGGTAGTGATTCACTTTAAAATATTTTCTTTTCTTTTACCAAGAAGAGATGTAATCATCCAAATAATTGCATTTATATTGCCTCTAAATCTGCTATTTATGAAATAATTCTATGTTAAGGGACTTTCATTGGGATTTCATCCATTTTAAAAGAGGTAAAAGCTGAATTAATTCATAGATCTGGCTTTAGTTCAGTAGTAAAAGAAGCCAAAAGAGTCCAGTTACAGAGTACTTATCCAACTTGTTGGAGAAAGTGACTGAAGGCAGAAAGAAAAAAGTCTAACTCTTTCCAACTTTTGATGCAATTTCACTTTTGAGAATTGGAAGCAGAAGCCAGGCTGCAGTGATACATACTTTTATACCATATACATATAATTGTCCTGCAGTAATATTCTGTAGATAATAATTTGGCTTATTCATAAATACAACATCATGTCATAAAGCTGCATTCATAAGCCTGACACCACTTTAAAAGCACACCAGATGCTTTCACCAATAGTGAAAAAGACATTTTTACACATCAGATAATGGCACAGCCTCCAAGAGGAATGAAGAACAGACTTAATTAAACAGTAAATTTTAAAAATACAGACTTAAAAAAAAACTCTGTTCGTATATTCATGATATGAACCTGCCTCAGAGAGCTCTCTGACAAATAATTGAAAAAAATTTAAATACAAACACACTAACAAAAGAGTTTAGTTTCATACAAATGGTGTTTCTTGAGTGGCTGATTCATTGACCCTGTACAACAGGCAGCCTTACAAGTAATCCTTTGCTTCTATCTCTTTATTTTCCATGTTTGCAGTTGGGTTATCCTATAACAATGTTGCAAGCAATAATCCTCTTAATAGCTATGAAGGTCTTAGAAAGAACTAAAATATTCAAGTAAATATACTGAAAAAGAAAGGAAAGCTGGTATAATTTCAACAGCAGGCCTGCTAATGGGACATAATATGTAGGCAGAAAAGAGGTGCAATAAAAATATGGGAAAAAGAAAAATAGAGCGAACTACAACTGTAAAACTGGGGAGATAACTGCACTTGATAAGACAGACAAAATTCAGTCTGCATGGAGAGCTAAAAACAATAGAAAATAGAAGAGTTAATAGCACTTGGAAGGCATTTGAAACTAATTAAAGGGAAAAGAGTAATGAACTGTGCTGAAAGCAAAACTATTAAAATGTGAGGACATTACGAATGGCCTTCTGGACCTGGTTATTTCATATTTGCAGTAATCACTCTGGCTAAAAAAAAATGTAAAAACCTAGACTAATGCACTCATTAAAAAGTTAACCTTTAGTGCAAACATGGGGCAGGACTGCAAAATGACATTAAAATACAGATTTGAGAAATTAAATTTAGTAAAATAAATAAACTAAATAAAATTTAGTAAATAATGGCAACCATTTATGTTATGAAATAAGATCTCATCACCTGGAACCAACACAGTAAAGGAAGAGAAATGCTCACTGGATCCACTAAGTATCCAACCTCAGGATAGCTGTTGGAATATAGAAAGGCATGTTAGAGAAATCAGGGATTGTGGTCCACCAGAATAACACCTACAAAAAGAGCCTGGTTTGCTTAGTCTGGAAAAAATGAAGGCTAGCAGCAAACACAAAATGACAAAAGTGTTTTGAAGGATGTCCAATAGAGAACATAGATATTAAAGAGAGATCATGTAAAGAAGAATTTTGTCTAAGAGAAAATGGATAATAAACAATCCATTAAAATAGAGACTAGTAGGTTCTTTTCATCAAAATAAAATCTTTCAGTGGGAGAAATGAGGAAAAGCAGAACCCAAATTCTGTTACAGTTACCACCAAAACTTACATCTAAATTATGGAGGTTTGTCCCTACCTTGATGTTTAGATGTTTACCAGGAAAGGTCAGTGTTAGCATATTAATTCCTATAATCCTATTGAAATTCATAGAATAAGACTTTATTGTACCTAATTTTAAACCTCTGTAGTAGAAGTTTCCTTGTCATCTAGTTGTCTATTTTCATTATTAATGAAGAGAAATATAAAATACTGGAACAAGATATATCTGGTCAGTTTGAGTGTTTGTGTGAGACAGCTTTGTCCCTCAGAATTATTATTCCTTTTTCTTCTCTGAGAAAAGTCTGGGTAAGTAGATAAGATATTGTCTAGAGCATAGACATGTATATTTGATACACATCAGGCACTGTAAGGATCTAAGGACTAAAATGGAAGAACTGTCTAGCCATTTACAGGGCATCACAAAAAAAATCAGGAAGATAAAAAGAGAAAAAAGTAATTCCTTGTATAGAATCTGTTTCTCTCTTTGTCAAGGTATCTGCTTTTACAGCTGGAAAAGGACACGTATTGTTGTCATTTTACCCACTAAGGTAATATTGAACTTGGAAGTAGATTGTGCCACCTCTACGACAGGGTGCAAGAGAAAGATGTGAACAAGTGACTGAAGGCTGGTTTCCACAAATCTCACAGATTTGTTTTTCTTGCTATATTTCCAGACTCAGTGTCTTTTTCACTGGAGCAAAGACTTCATCGTGACTTTTACAGCAATTTTTTATCACTAACTTTTAAGAAGTTTCAAACAAACCTTTCTGTACCAGAAATTGCTCAGCTGATTTAATTTCAAAGAATTCAGAACAAACACAGCACAACATCTTCAACATGCAAGGTGCTGTCAGGAAGTAGCAATTGTTCATATTTTAAGTGAGAAAAATGTTTTAAAGATACAGTCTCTTTAGCTTGACAGTTCTTATTTCTTGGGATGGTTCTAGGGACTAGAACCCTCACATGGAAAATTCATTTGACCCCAAAAGATTTTCCTAGGAAAAATGATCTCCCAAGTGTATGTGTGAAGATTCCAAAAGCACATTTGCAAATGTTAGCCTAAAAAGTCAAAGAAATTACAGCAATGTGGTTAAAACTTCCTCTTCAACTAGTTTGAGACAACCCCAGTAGACTGCAAAAGATTCCATAGGTAGTGTTAAAGCAATCAGGGTTAAAACAAATCCAGAAACTATTTAGTTTGACAATATTTCCTAAGCAGCTTAATGGGTTTGTGTAGAGGGGATATTGGCTTTTGACACGCAAGCATTTGCTGAGCTGGTTTGTCATCCTCCAGTGTTGTGCTGGCAGATTCCACCTGGCACTGCGTGCTCCAGCACTGCCAGCTCCCACTGCTGCGGTGGCAGCAATGGATTTAAAGACAATAATCTCAAAAGGCTGGAAAGAAGACCAGTGACCCTGATGTGTTTGAAACTATTTTGACACAGCGCTACAAAACACTGTCCCGCAGGATACAAGGAGAGGAGAAATGCTCATACAACAGAGCTACATTAAGTTAATCATGTGCTCCAAGACTCTGAGTCAATTTGCTGAAACAAAGGGTTACCATGATTCTTCAGGAGCACTTTGAGATTATTTTAGTGCACCTAAATGCTTGAGGACATAACTACCTTTTGTCTGTGACATACATTAAAGAGCCTTAGTTCTGTCACTGGCCCCTGGTACAAGTGCTACATGAGTGTCACATAAATCATCACAACCCGTACATTTTACAGGTGAAATATCAATTAGTGGCAAAGAAAAAGGGAATCAAGCTCAAAGTCTGCTTGTGGGACACCCTTTTGAGTCTCTGCATAAAAGACCACCAGCATACTGATTCACACAAGCCTTGGTAGTAAACAAAGGGCTTCCTTTTGTACTTTTCAGATTCTGAGCTAATTCATAGCCTATTTCAAGGCAGATGCAGCTGAGGAAGGAGGTACAGACACTGATAAGCAGTGCTGATGGAAAAAAATACATCCAAAAATGGAATTTGAAGCAAAGGACCTCTTTCTTCACTCAGCTGCTGGGAAAAGGCTTAGAACTAAGTCTTATGCAAACTAATGGGCTTTGCAGGGATTTAGAACAATCAGAAAGTCAGGCTGTAGAGGTATGAATCCATCAGAAACAAAAGATTTTCTGCATGTCTTCTCCCTCTGTTTTCCATTGCCATTTTCAAGGTTATACTACATCCTCATGAACACATACATATGCATAAAAGTAATATTTCAGCCATTTTCTAAGTAAGCTTGGATCCTATTCCATCTCACATCCTACACCTTTGACAGTCAGAGCAATCTCCTTCCAAAATCACAAGACATAATAAGGAAGTTGATGTTCTTCTTGTTTTCTGATTCCTGAACAGGTAACCAGGACACATTTCTTTTAATCAGCATATCAAATCTTAGGTGCTGCTAACTGCAGAATAGCATGGAACAGAAAGTACAAAGAGATCCATGATGATTCTCAGTGTAGCCTCCAGGGGATTTTCTTGTATTATTTTCCTGGATGGAACCTTGTAAATTCTATCCAGGGGGTTCTTAGGGTTTCCTTACATTTCACAGCCTAATCGGATCAGTAGGTAAGCCCAGTAACTCCTGCCTGCTACCACACATTCTGATGTGCCTGGGGTTATAGTGCACAGACCCTGTAAATGCAATTTGTTCAGGAAAACCTCAGACTGCACACCACGTACTCCCCTGGAAGCACTGGACTTACTGTGCTCCCACTGCCTGAGCATGAACTACGTGTCACTGTGGGATCAGATTTACCACAGCTGCAGGCCACCTGTGCTGTGCAAACACAGTGAGCTAAAAAGAAATTACATAAAGCTTATTTCTTAGCCATTTAACCCATGTTTGTGATGCTGATATCCACAAAATTATGCTTGGCAAATGTTTTCAATGTGCTGGGAAAGGGGGAAAGCTTTAAGTGATAACACACTTTCTCCTGAGGATAGTATAATGTATTGATAGAGGGTAAAAAAAGAGTTAAGGCCTCATTAACACTTCACAAATGAAGGGCCTTTGTTTTTCATAAAAACTCACCATCTCAAAGTGTGTCACACAGATGAAGCTACAGCATGGGAAAAATACAAGAAGGTTCACAAGATTTTGAAGACAAGTTCATAAGCACAAGTTATCTATGCTTAGGAATTAGGTTGCAAACAGCAGTTACACCCTGGCACCTCTGTAGGTAGAAACGGGAGCAGAGATGCCAGACTGCCTGTCCTGTCCTGCGCCGTGTGGCTCCTGGGGAACAGCGCCTCGGGCTGCTGCCCAGACAGGGCAGTGAGAAGACCAATCTACCCTCCTCCTCCTCCTCTGCAGGGAGCACTGCTGCCTCCAAAACTGGGGCTGCTGTGCTCCAAAATACTCCTTGGCTAAATTGATTACATGCACCCCCTCCTTAAATACGTCATCTTCCATACCTGTTAGTGTATTTTTTCTCTCTATTATAGCATCTATCTCGATTTCTTTTCACTACAGCACAACAGCTACAAGAAGTTATGACCTTTATGCACTCCCTGTGGTCAGGGAGATTGTCCTGAGCAGCAGCTGAAGCCTCAAATCAGTTTCCCATTGTACAGTGGCCATAATGGAAGAACAGTCCCTGACAGTTAAGCATAGCAGACCTGAGTATCAGTTTGAAATCTTCCTGCTAAAGAGAATTCCTGTATTAAAATATGCAAAAGAATGGCCTAAATTTAGAAAATAGTTCTATTAGTCACATGTTTCTGAAAAATTATATCAATTATTTAGACTTCAACTTACTTAATAAAATTGTTCTTAATTGAATCTTTTGTTCTTTGTTAAGCATTAATGCCATTACGTAATTTTGTCCCCTGCAAAAATAATTTTTTTTGAATAAAATTTCAGCTCTACTATTTTACTGCTTACTTTCAGTTGAGGAAGCCAAGCCTTTTAGCAGAGAACATGTACATATTGCCAGAGGTAGTTCAGGAGTTCACTAGCAGATAGGCGCAGGTGTAGACCATACAACAGCTAAAATTACATTTTTAAAGGGCAACATAAAGAGATTTTTTTTTAGACTTTCTGAGGTTCCCTCATCTTCTAAAAGTTCAAGTTTAAGGGACTGAAGAAGGGGTCTAGTCATTTTTTTGAGAAGATTGCAAAAGCAACTATGACTAAATTTCCAGGAGTTGTTACATGTGAAAAGCCAGACTTGACAATACTTTCTGAGTTCACAGTAACTTTTTATTTATCTGAAAGTCAAACCACCTCTGCATCAACGAGCAAATGCTGCACATTCTTCAACATTTAAAAGAAAAACAAGGGGAAACAGAGAACAGCATGCGTTGCATTACTTCTCAAGAGGCTTCTATGGTACAGTGAGAAAAAACTTCAAAGTGTGGCAAAACTCCCGTTTCTTGTGAAAGCTGCATTATGACTTCCCAGTCTACCTCTATGTGGTACTTGATTTGATAGCTGCCAGGAGGAACCTAAAAAAAACATATTTCCCAAAACTCTTCTTCCAAGTTCTTATTTGCCCTGCAGCCAGCCTGGATTAATGTGCTCGCAGGATGTTTATTTTCCTTTCCTGAAGACAACACCACAGCCTTTCAAGAAACGGTGCTGGGTTTTTGTCTGCTTGGCATCTGTTTTCTACTGCTGTCAGACACCAGCACAAAAGCACACAGGAAAGCAGCTCACCAGGCATGGAAAGCCACAGCCCAACCAGACTGGAAATAATCTGGCCTGAGCAAACTGCAGGCATGCTGGGCTTTACCCCTAAATTTGCTAAGAGATACCCCAACAGATAAGCAGTGCAGATAGTCTGAAGATTAGTTAGTTATAAACCTTGTCCTGAGTCGTAAAAACACTACTAAAAGACACTGCAGACCTCAGCATACTCTACTACACGCATCTTTTTTAGATGTTATCTCCATTCAAAGAACATGTGGACACAATTTGGAAATTGTTCTAAATCTAGAAAATCCTGAGAGGCTTATGGTGTAGGAGGCATTTTGTTTCCAGAAATTACTGTAACTTATTTCAGGCATATCCTGAGACATAATAGCAGTCATGTTAAACTGAAATTGTCTTAGCTCCAAAGGACAAAGGTGTATTTTTTGTATGAAAAGTGCAAGACATGTTGACAATGCTGTTGAAAGCATTTAAAAGAGATTGATTCCTGAAGTCTCTGCTCAAGCAAAGTTCTCTTGGATTCCATCATGTGTTGTGATACAGTAGTTCTATAACATTTATTCACTTATTCGCAGTTTTCTTGAATATTACATATTTGAATGCATTTTTAATGTTAACTGCATTTTCTAATTTTTATTTTGACCAATTCTATACAGGCCCTGAACTATAGCTTGGGGATTTCCAATATTACACATTCGAGGTGGACAAGAAAAATGAGAATTAAACACAGTTTCAGCAAAAGTACTTCAATAATGGATTAAAAAAAAAGCTGAGACTGGTCATTTACCTATCAATGAAATGGGGGTAGAACTGAGAGCAGATTTTTATAACCAATTTTTACTAGGGTCGTTTAGAAACCCCCACTCAATAAAACAAAACAGAAAAATATTTTCCAATTCAAACTACCTGGAACGTGCTCTGCAGAAGGCAGAGTATAATTATTCAAATACACATTTGGCCAGTTTACAGAGTTAACACCCAGTGCCATGAAAAGAGCCATGGAATTCTGATGAAGCTGTGAGTTCTTGGTTTTAACACATCTCCTGTCTCACACAGCACCTCCCACGGCAGCATGCTGCTCAGTGCAGAGCTGTGTGGGCTCAAAGGGAAGAAATCTGCCCCCCAAACCCACATGAATCACCCTCCCAGCACCATGCCTCATGGTGATTTGTCTTCATATTGGTATATTCTGGGGTTTTTTACAGCAATATCATAAAACAGAAGCTTCAAAACCTATCAGGCTAATGTTTATGTTTTCTGCTCACAGTAAATGATAAAAATCACAAATGGTTCATTCCCTTTCCTCTTAATATTATACCACATGAGGATCTCAACAGGACACACATCAAAAGGATATCTAGATCCCACTGGCAATATTGCAGCTTAACAATAAAAAATTCAATCAAATAAGTTCAGTTTTCCTCTTCACATTATTCTGCTCCTTTCTTTCTTTTTTCTGGCTTCCCTACCAGCCCTTCCTAATGCTGACCCCTCTGTGCTCCCTCTTCCCCACGCTTCCTTTTCTCTGTAGATGAAGTGGCAACCTCCTTCACCTTCTTTACACACCACTGGGGGCTTCTCTTGGAATTAGCTCTGTTTGCTTTCCTCACACTCCTGCACTGCCTTCCTGAATTTTTGTATCATTTCCTCTCTTTAGAGAACAAAATTCTAGCAGCTTTTATGTTCAGCTAGGGCCAAGAGCTAGAGGAAGGCTCGGTTACTTCGCCCTCCCCTTCCTTTTCTTTGCTCTGTGTGAGTCAGAAGCACAGAGCAGAGCAGGCAGCTGTAAAACTGGCTGAGGGACTACTGAGGGTTTGAAATCAAAAAATGTTAATAAATGAGACTTATTCAATCAAAGCAACTTTAAGAAAAACAAGTAGTTTTCTTTGAAAACAATACTGAATATTCCCAATGATAGAACAATAATAGTCCATCTCTCTCTGTTTTCTGAAAGTAAGTATAAATACATCAAATTAAAGATAATTAAAGAAATATTTTTCACTATGTATGGAGGATATAATTCTTTTAATAGAGAAAATAATTCCATTAACTACTCATCTACAGGACTCCTTGTTTTCATAGCACTGAATGTTTTTACACATTATTCAGAATATTGTCAGACTAAAAATTCAGTAAGAGGCCTACTTCCATTTAAAAAATTATAATTACACCATGAAATTAGTTTCTCACCAATAAAGCTTTTTTTAATGATGTACAGCTCTTCAGTATAGCATCCTTAGTTTAACACATATTAAGCAATAAGAAAAAGGAAAAATATTTCTATTAATCTATTAGTCTATTAATCTCAATAAGTTTTGGCTGGCCCTGCCTATTTTTGTAATTCCTGTAGTACAAAACAAGTATAACAGACACTATTTTTTCATCCTTATTCCTTTATTGTTACTACTTATTTATGATCTATATATTTTATTTTCTCAGCTATTTTCTGTCACCTTGGTAGTGTTATTTTAGTTTGATGAAACAAAATGTTTCTTGAGAACTGACATGGCAGTTTTTGAATATAGTCAAACATAGGGGGTTTCTGTTACATAGCTGTAGTTGCTTCATCCAAATGTCTGCTTTACCTGCATAACAGCGTGGAAGAAAAGGAAAAAATAAAGATTGTTTGTTTGTCTGTTTCTTTGAAGGAACGCTAGCAATTCATGGAGGAAATGTTTATATCTCATTGAACCCTGCATTGAATTGGAAATTATAATGCACAGAAAGTGTGACCTAATAGCTGCTATAAATCTCAAAAATCTCTTCCTAGATAACTTTGTATTTCTGATGTAACTGTGAATTTTATAAAAGCTATAGCCTTTGTATATGATGTAAAAGTTATGACATTCCTTGGGCTGGAATCAGGATCAAAAAGTCATTAGACATCACCTGATCATCTCACATCTTCAGTTAAGTAAATAGATAAAAAGTCACCCGTCCAGTGAGACAGCTCTATGAAAAAGCAGTTCTCAGCTCTATATGAAATCATTGTTACTTCTAGCTTAGCGATGGCATTTAGAGGGAAGGCAAGAGAAAAATTCTCTTCGGAAGGCCAACATTGCCCCCTTGTGCTATAAAGGAGCCAAGACATGTAACTTTCTGATTCAGAAGTTTGGAAGGGGTTTGGCTTATCCGCACACTAAGGTGTAGTTAATGTTAGCAATTTTAGACCAAATTTCCCTCTCATTAACATTTATTCCCTTTCCAGATCACATGTATTCTCCGTCTTCAGAGACTACTTGTACAGAAAAGGTTTTCTCCACCTACTCATTTCTACATATCTCTATCAATGGTCCACTATTAAAGGACCATTGTAAAGACACTGCAGAAACAACAGTGGGAATTCACAAATACTTAAAATGAAAGTGAAAAGAAAAATACTCATAAAACTTTTTTGAGATTTCACAGTTGAAAAAGAAAGGGCTGAATATTTTAAAAGCAATATTTTCATACTGGACAATAATAGCTAAAATTATGCTACCACTTAGAAATCTTGATTTTGTGCCTCTTTCAGTTTAACAAGTTAAGAAATTGGACTGGGATCAAGTTCTCAAATATCATTCCACTGGAAAAAGTCTATAAATATTTCAAAATAATTTTTTAAAATGTAGCTGGAGCTATTCTCAATAATAATAGCTATCAAATGTCAACTTTCGTGACCACTTTTCTCCACTTTCTTCCTACAGATGCCAGGAAATCTGTCCACAAACTTCCTAATAAAAGGGCCCTATCTCTTTTAACACTAGAAATAAAATACAAAAAGCCCAAGGTTCCTTTAGATTAACTAGACTGCAAAGGCAAATTAAAAGAGTGAAAATTCAATGAACCAAAGAAAGCCATTTTCTTCTTCTAAGAAGTTGATGGAGTCATCAACACAATGTTGATGGGTTTTTTTTAATAAAACTTATCATCCTACTCATGTGAACTTAGTTTAGTTAGCAACAGTAGGCTTCTCCAGGCCTGATCATAATTGTTTTAAACCTTTTCTAACTCAGATATTTTCGGTTGGTGCAATTACTGGTGTATTTTCATCTGCATAAGTAGGAAAACTAGGATCAAAATGTTTTGCACCAGCCCAAACCTAGATAGAGAATTTTATATTATAATACCTGAGAGAAATCTGAATCTTTATAACACATTTAAAAACTGGGGCATTCTCCTAGGCGTACAAAGATAAAATTGGCTTGCAGTCACTTTTGTAAATAAAAAAATCTAGCAACTCACCTAGAGCTCAATAGCAAATATTTTTCCTAAATCCACAAAGGGAAAAGAAGGGTTGAATTTGCTTCTACCACAAAGTACCGATATTTTCTTTTCCTTGTCTATATTTGGTCATCCTCAAAGATATGTAACATTCATAGCATATTAATATTGAAATTTTGGATGGAAAAAGTTGATCCAGTGAATACGTATACAACAACTTTTGGGAGTATGGTTTAATCCTGTTGCCTGAGCCATATCATTAGACAAGTACACCTAAATAATTACTTCTCCCCACTTGTTCTTTATTAATAACAGCTGCCAGTCCACTCTACCAATATTGTTCCTACTTAGTTTCTCCTCTTTTGCTGTTTGGATCCCCCCTAACTTTATTGAAGCCTCTAAAGGCAGATATTGGATCTCAAATGCTGTTTTTAAATCACTTGGACATCCCCAAGAAACTCTGAAAACCTTGCAATTAGTTCATACAGAAGATTGCCATCATGAAACTGACATTTACGTGAGCATGAAATTCAAGCTAAACTGGGTATTCCATAACTGAAACAAATTAACTAATCACCTAATTTTAAATGTGAGTTCTGAATTTCGCACATGTATCTAGTAGGTTCTGCCAGTTGTCACTCACATAGCTTGCTCCAGCATGGTTGCTATTTTTTAGCATACCTTATCAGAGAGAAAGAGAACACCAATATACTGGAGATGAATGTTTCCTACCTGAGCGCAGCACAGAGCACTAAGTTAACAAAGACCAGCGTTTTGTAAATTTGCACGTTCTATTCTTAGACCTAGGCTTAGGTCAGAGTATCAGCTACGTTCCTTGTAAATAACCATATCACTGAAGCTACAAAGCACCAAGTAAAAGACATCATTTTAAAACAGAAGCAGATCAAAATGCTGAGCGTGATGTAATCAATGAGTTGTAAAAAATAAACGCATGTGAAAAATGGAAATTGATTCTTTCAGTCAATTAAGGCTCAACAGGGGTAATGACGTACACGCTTAACCCTGTTCTTTCACTGCAGTAAGAGTGATTACCAAGATAAGATGCTGTGATATGGCATATTATGTTACAATACAATCCCTTCATTTTGCCCTGTGACAAGACTAAGTAGTGCACCTCAAGAGCTGAGGTGGACAGACCTGCACCAGTAAGTTGACAATTCAACAAAGATGACATAATCCAAGCTGGAAAAGAGCTGGGATAGAGAAATGCCCCAAACAGAACTCAGAGCCAGCCATGGGGGGCGGCCAAACAGCACATCTCAAAACAGATTTTTTTGGCCTCTCTGACTCAAACTTCACATTCTGGGTGGAACAGAGAGGCAAGTAAGCAAGACTAAAACAATTCCCAGCAGAATTCCAGCAGTTTTTTTCCATGTAGGATCGTACCCCCGACTTTGGAACCCTGCTGCTGCTCCAGGAAGACTGCAGGGTGCTTGCCGCTCCATCAAAGCTGAGACAGGCAAAGTGCCAAAGCACAACAGGGAGCCTTTTTTTTTTTAATTTCCCTTCTGAAATAAAAATAAACACATTTTCTGACACCAGCTTTCAGCATGTACAAGGTTTGAAAACTTACAGCTATCCAACTCTGGTTCCTTTTGTAATATATGCTGGTGTGCCTTGTCCTTGCACATCTGTTTGAATTTGAAGAAATTGAATCCCAGATTAATCGTTGTTTCTTGCACACCATAACAAAAACAGTGCTATGGTCCTGTGTCCTGACAATGTCTAAATAGCTGAGCTAAGTTGCTGCAAACAAGAGAAAAGGTGAAAAAGAGCACTATCCCTATTTTCAATTTGTGGTGCACCAAACAGGATGAATTGAGAATTGGGCCCAAATTCCTCAGTGTCCCCAGGTGCCATATACATATTTTTATCACAAATATGCTGTATACAAAATGACATTTGTTCTTAGCACGTTTTCTACTCTTCATTGAAATTGTCTCCAGAAGCTTTGCATAAATTACAAGCTATAATGATTTTCCCTGAAGCTGATCAAAGACAGCCCAGAGAACATAGATCATGTTTCCTGTGTCTTATTTGAGTACAGGAATGGCCAAAAGCAATCCCATTGCTGTTGTGACACCACTCCAAAGCAGAGGTTTGTAATCTGACACTGCTGCAAAGCAGAGCTTTCTAATCATTCCAGCAGAATTTGGCACCTCAGAGGCTGTGGTCACTCACACGCATGGCACAGCTGCTTTTCCCTGAACATCCAGAGAAAAAATTTGCTCTTGAGCAGTGATCAGAGGCCAAGTAGCCACCTTGCTGACATGGCAACACAGACATACATTCTCTAGCTCCCTGTGGCAGCCTTGTGCCCCACAACAACTTAATCCACAAGAACAGAAGAAAAAACTGTCTTGTGTACTCTACCTTGGTAGAGGTGGAGGGTAGAGTTTTATTTATCAGATGCTGCATCCAAAAAATAACATATTGTGTCTGATGAGATACAGGTGATGGTTTTTATCTTCTCTAACAAGGTTCTCTCACAAGCTTTCTCTGTACTTGGAATGTTTAGCTGTACTCTTCGTTCTGCTGCTCACGAGTGCCTCCAGAGGTATCATACAGCGTTCTTTTATGTTACCAAGACAAAATGACCCCCAGAGCTTAGGAGAGACCTCCCTTTTCCTGAGGATGCTTTTCAATATAGAGTAAATGGCGTGGTTCAGAAGGTTTACAATAAGAGAGCTTGACAGGAAAGACCAGCAACACTTGCACCTCTGCCTGTCACTGTCAGCTTTCTCTTGTCCTTCAAATTCAGCTGCCACTGGCTGGTTCTGCCTGGCTATCGGACCCTGCTGCTCATGTCCCTTCTACAGTATTAGGTAGCCCTCATAAAAGGAAAGCCAGCACCAAATGGCCCCTCTTGATTTTGTGGCTTCATGTGACTTCATCAGTCACTCAGGTTCAGCTCCCTCCTTATTATATTTAACCTAACCCGTGGATTCAGCTCCTACTCTGGGAGATGTTAAAATTCACTTGGCCTTGTCCAAGAGTGACATTTAGCAAACAAGAACTTAATTTTTTGTACTGGATTTAACCAGTATGAAATAATATTAAGTCCTCAAGTGGAATGGTGCTTTTAGTCTTGAACTTGAGAAATATTCACACTTTGTTGTGGACTTCCTGCATTTCATATAAACGTGGCTGAAAGGACACAGTACAACAATGCTACTTTACACAGACATATGAATAGGATTAACATATATCAGATTTCTGGCAATAAGCAGTCATTTCAGAGTGTCAGTGGATTCTGGATGAACTGACTTCTTCCCCCTTATTTTAGAGATATTATGATAGATTCAAAGAAACTGTTTCTCTTTACTTATATGTAAATAATGCTCAATAATGCTTCAGAAACATCCCATGCAGAATCTCCTATTATCCCAAGACTTGCCTTGTAAAAGCACTTGTCAAGAAGAGAAACTTGCTGAGAAATTAAGCAGCCCATTAATCCATCTAAACAGACTAAATTCTAACTAGCACAACTGAAAACTGCAATATGACCTTACATTTACATAGTGTGCATAGGCATATTTCTGGAAAAGGCTGTATATTTGTGTTGTGCAACATGCTGCATAAGATATGTGATAAAAACGAGAGAAAAGTGTGAACATGAAGGGCCATTCTGTAGATGTTTTTGAAAATTGTCTCACAGATGGCACTTTCACTCCATAATGTAATTTTTTTATGCATCAAAAGAAACGAGAGATAAGGACAGCTTGGTAGTTTAGAAGTAAAGGGACTCATTGCCTCTGACAAAGGATTATCTCCAGTTAAGAGTACAGTCTATCTAGGCATTTCAAGTAGGAACATACCACCCTTCTAAAGAAATTACTTTCCTTGCTATGCACAGCTTGCACTGACTGGCACTGGGCTAGCTTTAGTCACCATCCCACTGTAGAAAAATGCACATGTATAATCCTACTTCCTTCATTCTACACAGGCCTCTCCCAAAACTGGCATTATTTAGAAGAAGAATACACCACACTAACAGTATAGAAAGTTGACACTGTTAGTTAGGATGACGCAGTTTTAGAGAATTTGTTTTTTTGTTTGTTTGTTTGTTTGGGGCTTTTTGCCGACAAAAAATCTCACATGATATGGTGTAATGGAAGATTCTGGCTTTGACCATCAGGATTCAAATGACATCCAAGAGCCTTTACAATAGCCCACTACAAAGCGGAAAAAAAAAACAGTATTTTTTTTAAAGCTCTGATTTTGAGCTCTCTCCTTGTTCTCACTATGGAAACAATCCATAGGTATGAAAGCACTGCAAGTTTATGGTAAGCAACGTAACTTTAGTGTTGAGACCTACACTAATTCTATGGCTTTCAAAGCCTTCACATCTATTCCAGCCTCCCAAATCACTGTATCCATACAACCTTCCAGAACACCTTTGCTTTCCATGTACTATTTTCCTTCCTCTTCCTTTGGCCCGTGTTTGGAGACAAGGTTTCTGATAGTACCCTTCTTCATTCAGTATCCAAAATCCCATCGAGCAGTACTCAGTTCCCTGTACTGAGAACTTGCATATATCTCTGTTTCATCAAAGGCCCAACTCTTTGCAGGATCAAGAAAATGGATAATTCAATGAAACCCAGAGAAACTATATTATATAACGACTGCAAAAAGAATAAGTCTGTCTTTCATAAAAGAGAAGAAAAAAAACCAGAGTTTTCCAATGCTATCAATTTTCCCTTACAGATCTGGAACCCCATAGAAAAAGTATCAGCTGCTCTCTTCCTACAAGCATCACCAAAATGATAGAGAAAGAAGGCAAAAGATCTCTGACTAGCTGCTTTGGAGTCTATGACCATCTGTTTTTCCCAGAAGCAGGAGAGATAATGAATTAGAGTGCTTTCCCAACATCAACACTTCTAAAACTCTTGATGCCTGTAATTTCAAGTTCTAAAGAGCCCAACATAATTCTAATCAAAGTTGTTGACTACAATGATTGGCAAGTGCACAGAGTCTTCAGCTGCAAAAAGAAGTCTATCACTGCCACAGGGGCCGAGAAAAACAACTTCCTTCAGCTAACTCAGACAAACTTTAATTTGCAACCAAAACCAATGCCAAAACAAACAAGAGGGATACCAATGATATATAACAAGTTACCAGTTTGATATGCCAGTTGGGAATGTTTTCACTACAGGGACACAAAAAAGATGATCCAAATCATGCACACAGTCACTCACACACAAGGGGGGGCCTCTCACTAGGGGGTGCCCAGAAGTTCAATTTGCCTCTCCCAGATGGTTAAAGAATCACTTAGGGGTATCCAGCAGTAAAACAATCACTCAGGAAGGAGAGGCACAGCATGGGTGAGGGTACTCAGTCCCAGGAAGTTTCCTTGAGTAGCATCCCATCCCAAGGGAGAGCTTCCCCTCACAGGCCCACTGCTCCAGTGAAAACCACACCCAGGGCATTTCTGACAGGGCCCTGTTTCCATGTCCAGAGAAGGGCTGTGAAGCTGGTAAAGAGTCTGAAGCAAAAGTCTTATGAGGAGCAGCGGAGGGAGCTGGGTGTCTTTAACCTGGAGAAAAGGAAGCTCAGGGAAGACCTTATTGCTCTCCACAGCTTCCCAAAAGGTTGTAGCAAACTGGGGGCTGGATTCCTTGCCCCATGTAACAAGTTATAGGACAAGAGGGTATGAACTCAAGTTGCACCAGGAGAGGGTTAGATCCTCCACTGAAAGGATGGTCAGGCTTTGAAATAGGCTGCCCAAGGAAGTAGTTGAGTCACCAGTCTTGGAAGTGTTAAAGAAATGTGTAGATGTGGCACTTGAGGGGAAGGCTTAGTGGTGAACATGACAGTGTTGGGTTAATGGNCTCCACTGAAAGGATGGTCAGGCTTTGAAATAGGCTGCCCAAGGAAGTAGTTGAGTCACCAGTCTTGGAAGTGTTAAAAAAATGTGTAGATGTGGCACTTGAGGGCAAGGTTAGAGGTGAACATGACAGTGTTGGGTTAGTGGTTGGATTTGATGATCTTAGAAGTCTCTTCTGACCTTAATGATTCTATAATTCCTTAGCCTGGTTGTGTCAAGGCTCATGGTCATACAAGGTAATGGTCCGGAAATTTCTCTGGACCGAGGCTTCTCATGGGGACCCTGTCTGTCCATCAAGGGGTCCTGCCTTCTCCATTGCTGCTGCTGGGCGGGGGCAGGGGGAGGAAGTGGAGGGTCTGGTGTGTGTGCCCCAGCCATGGGGTGGTGCTGTAAGGGCAGAAATACCGGCACCAAAGGCTGGCAGCCACCACGTATCGGCTGGGGGCAAATTAGAGGGGGGCAGGGGGTGCACCTGCCATATGAGATATGAGACCCTGTCCCAAGGTCGCCTCTGACCCCTGAGGGCTCTGTGAAGAGTTACAAACTTGTTTGAACTTCAGATCTTGCTGTCGTGCCCAAGCACAGCCACGAAGAGACTTCAAACAAGCCTGGCCAATCCATGCTATCCATTCAAGCAGCTGGGCAGCTTCAGAAACATATCCTAGAGGCAGGAGCAGTAGGAAAGCCCAAGGACCCATTTCTGCCAACATAATCCAGGCAGCAGATCAGCAGATGGTGGACCCTTTCCTCCATAATTGTGTTTTTAACTGCCAGATTTTACCTTGCTACCAAGAAAAATAAGGTAATTATCATAACCTATTTTTTCAACCCATATTAATAATTAATAAAGAAAATAAATGAGCTCGACAAGTAGAATGCATTCCACCTGATACATGCAATACCTCCACTAACATCTCAGGAAACTCTCTTTTTGTAGGTTTTTTTGTAGTGTTCACAGTTGAACGCTGGCTTGGCCACTTGTCACTATCACAGAAAAGAACATAATTGTGATAGCACACTATGGCTGTGAGAGCCACAATGCAAGAAATGAAATGGTGAGTCCTGCCCATGCAAGTACCACACTTTTCATCCAACTTTTCCTCCTTGCATACCCTGGTTTCAGGGTGTTGACAGCCTCATGACCTGCATGATCCTGGGCAAGAGAACAGTGCTGAAAGCTGCACTCTGCACTAAGAACAAAAACAGATTCCTTTTAGAGAAGAACAGCTGAGCTCTGCATTTGCATTTAAATAACATTAAGGCTGTCACTAAGGCCATTTATGCATGAATAATGGAATAAGTTTTTGCAGGTTACTACTGCAAGACCCAATCTAAATAATTAATTAAATCCATCTCAAGTTGGACCTGAAGTTTCTCATAATGGCCACTAGAGGAAAACTAATATACAGAAAGCAGAGGTCCATTGCTATACAATTGAGAGGCTCTGTTTGTCACTGTTTTTTAATATACCTTAAATGAGATCAGATGGCAGTTACCTGACACTGTCAAGTAAAGCAGAGTGAAATTCAGGTATAAAATACATTATTAAGGTAGAAATATGTAGGTTTTTTAAATTATATATTGCTAGTTCTTATCATCCTTTGGGATTTAAAAGCCCCTCTTCAGCTGTTTGAGTAATTGCATTTTTGTCATTTTTTTCTCTTTTCTAAATATAAAGACATAAGTCCCTTTGTATATTCTTAAGAATAACATTCTGTGCATATTTTCACATCTTCACAGCATCTCTGGTACTAGCACACAAAAAAAGAAATATTATCTAATAGCTACAAAATTTGTATTAATGAACTTCCACCACAGCAGGCATCTATTCAAGATAAACTGTGGTGTTCAGGGACTCTGCAGCACCTTTGTGTCACAGAAGTATTTAATAATAAGCATGAAGATTTAATAAAAATCTTTAATAAAATACTAGCAAACCTTTCCTTTGTATCACCTGGGTAGAACCTCTTAAAAATAACCTTGAATGGTGAAAGGCTTCATTCCAGCTTGCTCAGTAGCACTTTGACTTTAAACACTTTTGTGTTCTTGAAATCTGACCGGTATTTCTACTCAGAGAAGAGAATGAAAGCTAAAAAGAAAGAAAGGCAGAAGATGAAGAAAGCAGACAGTCTTCTCTGTTTACATTTTGTGAGGAGAGGAAAGCTTGTGTCACTCTAGATTTTGGGATTGGCATAAAGCTGCTTGAAAGGGACAGTTTCTCCTTAGCAAAGAGAAATCTTGAGGTATTTAAATTCCTCTGCTGTGTCAGTCCTGAGAAGTGGGGAAAGGCTGCTGAGAATTCGGGTTCCAAATTTATTTGCTTGATAATGAATCAAAAAATGAATACGAGTAAGACAAGGGAAGAAATGAATGGGAAAGTTTCTTCCATGTTAATTAAATTAAATTAGTACTGGGGAGCTAGAAAACACAGGACTAAGAAATTACTATTATAATTATAAAAATTGCTCTGGGGTTTCCACCATTGAATGGATTTCTCAGTAAAAATAAATAATAATTAATTTCACTAGTCATAAAAATCCAAGAAGATTTTTCTCATCTTCTGTTAAAACTATTTCAATATTTTTAATATAAGACAAACATCATGTCAACATATTTTTATAAAGTCTGCTCTTAATTTAATATTCCTTCCTGCTTTTTCGCTTTGATTTCTAAATAAGCACTGATTATTTCTTTCCTATTTTCATTGCTTTCCTAAGTGTAAGCTATTTCAGTCCTGTTAAGTGGCTAGTCTTGGAAGGAACTGTCAATCCTTATGTAGCCTAATTTAATTTTTTGATTGAGTATTCTGATTTTAACAACTCTGACAATTTTCACCAAAAAATGCATTGAAGAAAAGAATTATTTTGTCAGCCAAATTTTGTCATTGATTCCTGCTCATATTGTTGTCCTCTCTTTGTATTAGCTTCCAAAATTCACATTTGAACTACGATACCCAGAGTTCCCTTCCAAGCAGCACTTTTCCATTATTTTATTATTCAGTATATTTTTTACACAGAATCTCAGTTGAAATAGAAAGAATAATTTGCTTGTGATTAAAATTAAAGGTTGTATGATGATCTACGTGTGGGCCTCAGCTCATCTGTTTTCTGTTCTCTAGCCTTAATTTAGTTTTGGCATTTAAGCAATAATCTAAAAGGATCTTCTAAAATAAAACAAATTTTATAGTTATTCAGAAGGTTCCAGAAGTCCCTATTGCTTGCTAAGACTTTTTTTACAGATCTGCTGGCTGTTCACATCAAGAGCTGAGAGTCCCCAAAACAAACAGCTTAGTCTGGAGAAGTTGTTTGTGTGAAGTTGAAGACTGCATCATGATGAATATTTATATGGAAATGAATTGAGGTTGCACAGATAAAGCATGCTTCCCTGACTTGAAAGAAATTCGGAATGTGATTGATACATACATTATTCACACGCAAAATAGGAACAGAATCTTTTAATAGAAGTGCTCCCGAAGCCATGTCCTTTCCCTCTGCCTAGATCAGGTCTGTAGCAAGTAGAACTGTTCCCCGCTGTAAAAGCAAGCTGTTATGGCTTTTTGCTCTGTATTTCAGATTGTGCAAGCCACATCTTAAAAGTGTCACAATTTAGTCAAATTTGATCAGACTTTCTCAAAGCAAAAACCCCTGTTCAGAGCGCAAAAAATATTACAAACCCCTGATTTGATGCCATGGATCAGCAGTTTTTAAAGAAATCTTTACAAATATATTTTAAAGAGATCATTAGGAGCCTTGTAAATCTGTTATTCAAATTCCTTTAGAAGTAGCAACTAAATGCTACAGAGACAGCAGCAGTTATGCCTCCACAACAGTGCATTATGTTATCTGGTAACACTGCTAGGTGCACAAAAACTTCAATTTTATTTGTTTTCCTATCACTCTTTCCTTCCCTGCTTTATGCAGTACCACAGAAACTTACCTTATCCCACAACCTGCATTATAAATCTCTTTCTAACTGTTTTCTTACTTCACTTGCTCAGAACCTAGTTTTCCAGCAAGCTGACCTACTTTATCTTATTTTGGTACTTGCAGTAAATTCCCTTAAGCTTGTCTACTCCGACATTGCTTAAAATGTCTTCTATATCCTGGTAATCACTTCTCTTAAAGCAAAAAAGATCTACCATGACTGATACAAGAATGATAATCTGTTGGTCCTTCTGAAACCCAGTAAGATGATTTAACATTGCAACAGTATTTTTTTCATTAAACTTCTTGTGAAAAGGGCTGAGGTATTTTGGAGGGTAAAAAAAAAAAAAAAAATTCATCCTGAGACAGATTTCAGCAGGTGTTGAAATTTAGCTGAAATCCTGTTTTTGTACAGTTTTAAGCAAGGAAAAATAATATCTAATAATGGGAGATACAAGACAACTTTACTACTGGTATCACTAATGGCCTGACTTTTAGTAAACTTATATCAGTTTTTTCAGCAGATATTTTATGGAGGATGCTTTAAGAGCTGCTAAATTGTTTACAGTATTTACATGAAGGGGCTTTCCAAAAAGAAGTGGTAGATGGTTTTACTGCTATCATGCTCAGATATGACAAGGTGCAAAAAATTCCATGGTGATGAGTGGGAGATGATTTGATAAAATTAGGTTTGAATCACTGTTGCTCTACAACTATTACAGTTGTAGCTGAATTCCCACTATAAGGCTTGTTTTTCCCCCTTTAAAAATATTCAAACAACCAGTAAAAGTGGCATGGAAAATTTGTGGTGAAGGCTAAAGTTCTGTGAAAAGAGAGTGCTGGGGGAGGGGATGGGAAGAGAGTTTGTATCTGTGTCTCTGTGTGTAGGATGGATGAGTTATAAATCCTGCAATGTCCTGTGAAGAAGACCAAGTTTTCTGTCTTTTCAATGGTCTTCTGTCCTTGGACAAATTGAGGCTGGGAGGAGATCAGGAGACTCATCTAATCTCTGGACATTTCACATAGAGATTTGTTATTGTAGCTGTGCTTACTGGCAAGTTTTCTATCAGCAGCATAGGTTTCAGCCTTTAGAGAGAAAAGCATATATCAAGGAGGAGTATTTTCCTCTTCCTGTATACCTGCAATGATATAGTACGGCAGCCCAGGCACACTAGTATTTATTGTAAACTCTAAGAACAAGCATAATAGTACTTGTTTCACAAGAAGCAAGTAGATTTTTGACAAGTGTCTATCAAAGAAGATAAGAGATGTTCATTATCTGATGGCAGCTGGGTAAATCCTAGACCCTTTATCGATGAGGAAAATTAATCTCAGCAGGAGTTTTGCAAATATCTAGTGGTTGTCATGGCACATGACTTTCTATTTTTTTTCCTTCTAGCACATTGCTTTCCTCTTTAATAAAGCAAAAAATCTTGCAGCATTTTTCACTAACCATCACTAAGGCTCTGAAAAATCTCAAGGAAAATATGTCAAAACTGTTTAGAAATAATATCCCACTGCAGGTTCTGAATTTATAGTTTCTGAATTCATAGCAGTATTCTAAGATGCAGAAAAACAATATGGCAAAGCTGTAGTCAGAATATGGATAAACTCATTAACTGTTACAGTGACTTATCAAAGGAAAAAGAATATAAACCAAGGTACAGCCACAGAACAGCTTCTCCTTGCCTTTAAGATCCTTGCTTTATCAAAATTCTTACAGATTCACTTAGCTGGAGTCCCTTCAATTACCACATATTTTCAAGGCAACCGCATTTACTATATTTGGTTTGGTTTGATGACAAACACTGATTTCTTGGTTAAAACTTGGAACATTGTTTAAATCCCAAAAAGTTCTATCGTGTCAATGAATATTGTTAAATCAAAATTATTATAAAACTGGGAAAAGAACACAAATTATTTTCATATGAGTGTTCAAGCAATGCATAATTTGCACTTCTTTTTAAGAAACAGTAAAGACACATCTTCTAAGGAATAATATTTATAGATTTTCTTACAAGATTTTTATTACGCCTTGGAGTAAATAAAGCTATCTCACAGACATACCCAGCTCCTACATATGACTGGATACCACCTCTAATTAGTTATTTCTTAGGTAGAACTATACATTGAAAGCAAAAAAGGAAAAAACAGTTTAAAGTGGTTTACTACAAGTTCATATCCAGAGATATTTATTTATTAACCATCCCCACAATTTAAAAAAAATGTGGATGGAACTGGAGAAGCTCCCAAGAAAGGCCAAAAAGATAATCCAAGGGTTGCAGAACCTACGCTGCAAGCAGATTGAGAGTTAGATCTTTTCTCCATGGAGAAGGCTCAGGAGTGACCCTCTTTTCTCCTTGGAAAAGAGAACACTCAAGAGAAACCTCATCACAGTATCCCTGTATTTAAAGGGTGATCACAAAGACAAAAGAGTAATGCCACAAGAAGCTACAGGGAGAAGACAAGAGGTCATGAGTGCAAGTTGCACCAGGAAATGTTTCATTTCAATGCAAGAAATAATTTTTTACAGTGGTAGCAACGATTCACTAGAACAGCCTTGCCAGGGGCATGGTAAAGTCCACATTGCTGGAGGTTTTCAAGATGCAGCTAGACAAGGTACTAGGTGATCTCATCTAGGCTGCCTTTCCCATGAAAGGTCAGACCAGATGAAATTCTGAGGATCCCTTCCCCAGAGAACAGTCCTGGAGTGTTCTATGATCCTATGATTCTAATTTCAGTTTACACAATGAGACTTGTGGCTAATTAGTGCTACTGAAAAACTGAGCCAGTCATTAAGTCCTGGTTTGGATGACTAACCTTTGAAAATTCCATGAAAGATTGTTCAAAGAGCATTCAGATCAGAAAACTGCAACATACTGACTTTTTCACTTTAAATTCTTGAAAATCTCAGTCCATGGTAATCCGGAAGTAGTGATGATCACTATTCCTCTGGGGAAGAGAGAAGACAAGCTGCTTATTGTTCTTTCTTAGAAGTTACAAGAAAAGAATTATGGAAGACTTCTTTCTCAAGACACAGTTTGTTCCTGTAGGTCACTGAAGGATATTTCAGTGAACATACTTTATGAGACACTTTTTAAGGTAGAGCATTTATTTCGGTGTTTGGCAGAGCGGTCAGCTCTTTTTAGGATCCTAACTACACATAGTTGTTAATACATGGGCTGCTATTTCAGAATTACTTGTGATTACATGTGATTTTACAGTGCCATTTTTTTCTGCCAGGTCTCTTCTCTAATTGTGAATATATCATTCACCTTCCCTGTTACTCACTGAGCACACACTGTACATGCCCAGGAGCACTTTAGCAGGAGAAATTTTACCTAATCTGAACTCATTTGGCCAGGTTATGGCATTTCTTCTACTATTTGGAAAACAGTCCATGGTTCTGCAAATGCTGTTGTATGCATCGAGCTCTAAGGATCACCTTCCCAAAACTAAGTATGCCCATCAACATTTGGACCTCAAATATGAATCCCTAACTTTCACCATTACTTTGGGTTTTGCTTGTTGTTGGTTTTTTTTCACGGCTTTATTATATTGTTGGATGAGTAGCAAATTCTCCTACATGATCCAATTACACCAGAAAGTATACAGCTACTAATCCCAGGATCCCGGCTACCCAGACCATTCACATTCCTCTTATCCAAATTCCTGTTTGTTTTCAGCCAAAAGCTAAAATCTTTCACTCTCAACCTAAGAAATATTGTATCCTTATGGTCCATAAAGATTTTGAGCTGAGGCAGAGCAGCTCTGTAATAGTGGTGAAACATCCTCTGCTGTGATGTAACTGCTTACAAGTTTTGCAAGATTGCAACGAGGACGCTGTAGAGTCAGGTATTAAAACATACAATAGAACTAAAAGCTATGGGGTGGCTTCTGGGAGCTAAAGCATCTAAGTAGTTGGTGAGCATTTTGAGGGGTATAAGAGAACATCTAGAGTGTGCTGGATCCTCCTAATATTTTCACTGGCAAAATTTCCTTTGTGTGGTGAAACTACAGACAGTTGATAGTTTCAGCTTAAAGGAATCTGTTTATTTTATGCCTGTGTAGGGTGTTGGGCATTTTTTTTCCAGTGAATGTTAACACACAACCTACTGCTTGGTAAATACATATTTTATAGGATGTTTGTTAAATCATTTGACACAAACAGATCTATCACAAAACCAATTATGTTTCTCATATCGAGGAACTAAAATCTGTGCCCAATTTGCTCTAATTCATTAATTGTAAAGAAGTATGGGAATTCTACCTCTGTCCATTTCTTCATACCATATTATATAAACAGTGGCATCTATTAACAGAATATTGGTCACTGCAGAAAAATAGGAGACAAAACCAATGACCTAATACAACAGGTCATTACAGAATCCAAAGAGATGCTGCATGAATAAAGACGTTCATGAACACAGTCAAGGTTACTGAAGTTAGTCTCTAAATTTGCTAAGGTACATGTCAGTCATAATAGTGAACACATGACATGACCTTTGCTTTAAGATTCAGAGACCCAGTTTCATCCAACTAGCCACGGGCTCCTGCAAAAAGGACTGCTGAGATTATGAAGAACATGGAGATGCATGAGGCAGAAGGAGAGCCTATCTGACACACATTCCAAGTAACTTGAATTGTTCCAGGTCTTCTCTTGAGGAGGGCAGCCACTGCCTTGGAACTGGCTTTCTAGCACCAGCCTTTCCTCCACAGCCCACAGCAGCACGCTGCTGGAGTACTACTGCTGCCAACACTGACTGAGACAGCGAGCAAACCCCAACATTGCCTATTATTTTCTCCTACCGTCGCACCCAAAGCCTTCCTCCCACGGCATCCTTAGTCAGGGCGTAGGCGAGGAGCCGCATGTGTGTGCACAGGGCTCAGAACCGTGTTATATCTGCGAGGATGCCAGGCTGGCGGGGGCTGCCTCGGCCTCTCCGGGGCCGCTGTCACCCCGCGGGGTCCCTCTCAGTGAGAGGCCTCCGCCTCGGCTTCTCCCTCTGGGATACCGGGGGAGACGTTGTCTGTCAGGGGCATAGCCCTGGAGGGCTGCGGGTGTGTGCAGCTCTCGGGCTCGCACAGGCGGCACGGCGGCCCTTCAAGGCAGGGAGGAAGCAAGGAGTGGGGGAGGAAGCAAAGGAGGGCGGGTGGCGGGGGGGGTGAGGGTCTCCCGGCCAGGGCGCGGAGCGGGAGTTCCGGGAGACCCCGGTCGCCTCGAGC
>WBNO01032048.1:0-44635 GCA_013400575.1 Peucedramus taeniatus | reverse complement strand
GGGGAAGGCGGCGCGGCAGCAGGCGCTGCACCAGCCGCCGGCGCTCCAGAGGACCTGGGAAAAGCTGCGCCTGGAGGAGCGGGAGGCGGAGAAGGAGGCGAGGAAAGTCAGTAAGAGCATCGACCGAGCGCTCAAGGAGCAGAAGCGGGAGTACAAGCAGACGCATCGCCTGCTGCTGCTCGGTACGTCTGTCTGTCTGTCTGTCTGTCTGTGCGGGGGTGTGCCGGGGCAGGCAGGTGCCCCGTGGGACTCCCCGGCAGCGCCCCCTCCCCGGCTTCCCCTGTTTTCCTTGGGCACCCTCCATCCCTCCTTTGTCTCCCCGCTGCCCCCCCCCGGCCGTATCCGTCCCCGGGCTCTCCCCCAGACAGGTTTACACCTTCTTTTCCCTTCCTCCTCCCCTTGGTCTCTCCTCCCCGCTTCTGGCCCTGGCCGTGGTTTTGCAATGGAGAACACGATCGGCGCTTGTCGGGCGAGGGCGAGCGGCTCCACCCAGGCGGGCGGGCGGGAGCGATGCGGATGGGGGAGCAGCGGGGTCTTCCCGGGTGGAGGAGCCCTGCCCGGGCGGGGGCTGCCCCATCGCCCGCGGCGGGAACTTCGCCCAGCGCCCTCGCAACTCGGAAACATTAAAGGAAAAAATATTTATTTTTTTTTTTAAGCACGGTAGAAAGGAGGAAAAATGGCCATGCGGGCATGAGATGTGTGTAGCCTGTGGATGGACCTCCTGTGCCGCGTGTAACCAGGGATGGTTTAATGAGGAGTGGCTTGAGGCTCCTAAATGAGAGGAATGGTGATGTGCAATAGGCTCCTTATTTAAAGAAGCAGTGAGCGGAGTAAGGGAAAATAAGAGGGTGTAGATATGTACACTCCTCAGGCATCGCCTCTACTACAAGATGTGTTCTTCAGCTGCAGGCTCTCAGATTTTTTTAGGGACGGCTTGCCAGCTTTTGTCCCCTCTTCTCTGAGGTGCTACGTGCGGTCTGCTCTTGCCACTGCTCTTTCTAAGCATTAGTTAATAGTCCTCTCCGGAGGATTTGTACCAGCTGATACATTTACAGTATGAAAACCACAGGGGTATCTAATACAAGCATCTCATTTCCTGCAGGAAACAGAACAGTCATACTGCAGGGCTTTTTTTTTTATGGTCTGAGCAGAGGGCTTATTTGGCCTCTTAGCTGTAGTCATAAATATCTGCTTTCTGTTAGCATGAAAATACTGATTTGCTTTTGCATTAGCTTCTATGCCTGTTCTCGTAAAGTTGCATGGTATAGAGTTTTGGTGCTTATCTAAGTGCATTCCAGATTTGGGGTAGTCTTTACATCCTTCTTTATAAAACTCTGTTTCTGTTTTACTGGATTCCTTCATTCCTGTTGGTGGGTAATGGGAGGAGAAAATATTAAATACAGCAGTGGACAAAAGATATGCCAGAACTGTAGTGCTTGATTTCCAAAAAAACAAATAATGGACTTCATTATCACCCATAAAATACCAGATTGTAGGATACTAGTGCAGCTGGTAGAAAGGAAGGAGGAAGGAGACTTAATTCATACTCCATGGAATTATTATTAGTAGTAGTAATAGTAGTGGTAAAATGTCTCTTCTGGTTCTTGAACTGTTGTAGTAATTAACTCTTCAATACACCTTATTTAACAAAATATTACATTTTTTAATGCTTTTTTCTCCTGAAGCATCTGAGCATGTGTTTTGACTAGTATGGCTGCAAGAAGGCAGAGATCCCATTTGGTGGCCTTCCTCTGGTGAGCATTGTCATTGAACAAAAGAATTCTAACAAATAGATAGTGTGTGTAGTCCATAGCATGGGTGGTTGTCATAGTAAACCAGAGCAGTAAACACCTGTTCAGAAACAATGCCATTTGAAAAATAAATAATCTCTGATCTTAGGCACCCTAAAAGAAATTCAACACTCCTAAGACTCCCTGTGTTGAATTTTGTTTAAAATCCGTGTCATAATCAAAAAAAGATTCTCTTGATCTCTCTATTGCTGGGAGGAAATGTTGGATTATTGTTTCAGGCCTTGCAGATCAGGGCCTGACTTAAATGTTTCATTTGGATGTAGGGAGAGCTGCAGGTGCTTTGTATTGCTTTTTGAAAGTAGTGGAAATGCTGCTGTAAATAAGAGGAAATTATTTAGAATGGGGAAGGGTTTATTTGTCAGAGAAGGAGTAAACCAAAATTGCATTGCTCAAGGTAATAGGTTTCACTCTTGCACAGAGGAAAAGGCTTAGGATGTACACAAAGGTCTTTTACAATAAAGAATATTACCAGCCTGATATTTTATAGCATTTCAAATTGTAAATAACTGGGTCCCTGCCCCTAAGGTCTTCCTGGCAGAGTGAACCTGAAAAGCGTACCTTTGCTAGAGAGAGGAGGAATGTTTTTGTACATCAACATGGAGGAAATGCACAGCAGAGGCGAAATGGTGAATGCAGTGATAGCAGAGCACTATCACAGAACAAACAAAGTTGAGCGTTGGCGTGGGCTTTGTGTTTCTTTTTTTAAACACAAGTTTGTAAATAATAGCCTCATTTTGGCTTGTCCTTGTATGTGTCGTACATTTACTGGGGCAAGTTTAGAGGATATTATTGAAATTATAGAGAAAAATACAGTGTATATTTTAAGGAGCTACTATTAGATATCAAAAGGGTATGCAAATAAATGCACTAATGTAAGAATACTAAGAATCCTTAGAGTCTAAATAAGTAGTATATTAGAAGAGAAGCTTATAAATGTTTGAAAACGACCTTTCCTTAAAAGCACACTTACTCTTTTATTATGTCAAATGAAAACAATCAGCTTTGTGATGAGCTGTGCATATCAGTTACCAAGATATTATGAAGTCTCAAAGGCTTTTCATAGTGTATGTTGGTAAATACCTCTCAAAGAGCCTGTTCTTGCCTGTCACAGCTTACCCCCAACTAATGTCTCGTGGTGCACGTGATGTTTTGACACTCTCCCCTAACCTACATTCGGAAGCACTTAATGTGTTTTGTCATAACCAGTGATTGTGAAAGGGAGGGTGTGCAGTAAGTGCTCAAGATCAGCTCTCAGTCTGTGCCTCCCCCATAAATAGGTGTTTAAGTATCAGGTGGCTGTAGCTGTGATGCTGAGTCTTTACTGGTGCACTGGAGTAGCAGCAGACGTGGTTTGGGTCCATTTGTTTTTCTTCTTCTGAAAGAAGAACCCACATAAAATGGAAACTGGCTTTCCACCACAGCTGGCTGTTTCTTGCTTAACATCCACTTTAAAAATACAATAAATTGATTGATTATTGAATTGATTATTGGGTGCCATATTATTTGTAGGAGGGGTTTATTTCCTTTTCTAAGTTAAGTGTTCAGCTGTGCAGAATTCTTAGGATGCTTTTACTAACCCTGAGATGAGTGGGTTTTTTTTAAGCATATGTATTTATTGAATATATTTGCAGGGCTTGATCAGAGTTTTGCAGCTTTGATGTCCGTCTTATTTTCTGTTTGGTCTTTTTTTCCACAGAATTGCAGTCACCCTCTTCTGCAAGACTGTTTTAGCTGCTGATTTCCTAGAAACTGTAGAAACATTACAAATCACTTTATAGAAGCAATTTACATTCTCATTTGTAGTCTCATATTTTAAACTATTTTGTGAGTAAGTGAGGTGAAGGAGAATTGGCTTTAAACAGAGTGTTAACCTTTGTGGCATAATTAAGGTTCGTGTAATGTTGAAGTAAGCTATAAATTGAATTTTTTTTCCTAGATAGCTGTTGTCTTCTAATCTCTGACTCCTGTTTTTTCCATTTACCCTGACTCCTGGTGCTATCCTAACTTTGGATGACTTTCTCAAGCAGAACACTTTTGCACTCCTCTGCTAAATTGAAACTGAAAGTGTTCTGAGTAAAAGCTTTTCTGTTCAACAGAAACTGAAAGTAATGATACAGGGATTGAGGGAGGGGAAACAGATAGTAATTTTCTTCACTTAAAAGGTACTGGAACTACTTATGTGATATTTAAGTACTGACTTGATAGTGAAATTTAGATATGTTTGGTGATGTTCATGTAGAAAAGTATAGAAAACATACCAAAAAACATCGTTCCTCCGAAATGATGGAAATCAAACACAAAGATGCCTTGTCAAGCTTGGGAAGCTCCTACATAGGAGATCCCAGAAAGCTCAGAGGTGTATAACAAGAGTAATGGGTTTTTTCTTTTCTTAGCTATGCACCAAATGACTGTTGTCAGAAATGAACTTTTTGTGCAAAGAGAGTTTCTGGTCTGACAGTGGCTTTTAGATTGAAATAGTCTCATATATGTTCTGCATCACAAATCCTTAAGTTCATCATACATCCTCAAACCAATTTTTAATCTTAAACCTAATGAATTTTATCTTGAAAATAATTTAACTTGTGTATGGTGTCAACCCATGCTTTTTGATAAATACCTGAATGTAGTTTAGCTTCATGTGGTGATACTTCCCTTGTGTCTACATAAGGTTGAATGCTTGAGGTGTTTTTCTATAACCATCAGAGAGGACTCCTTCCCTGGTCTGTAAGGGAGCTTGGCATATTTAGGATCCTTACAGCCAGCTACTTCTAATATGGAAATAATGCACAGATCATTGGTAGGAGCAGAGATCTTCAGGACTTTGAAATCCTGGGCTGCAAATACTGACCAATGTAATAATGCAAAAGCATTTTATAATCCCTAATACTTTGCGTAATTTGCAATGTTTTTTCTAAAGCTCTTCTGCTTTTGTTGTAACTTATGGCATCACAGGAAGTGGGATATGCACTCTTTGCACAGGAGGAAGCCAGTAGGCAGAAGTCATCAGGACATTTGGGGGAGTTCTTTGGACATCAGTTCTTAACTTTGGGGGAGTTTTAAGTGTACTGAAAACAATCCCTGACTTACAATACTTAGCTTTTCTTTATCTGTAAATTAAGAGCTAATTAGATTTAGCCCATATTTAGGTTTTTTAACTTATTTCTATTCTTTGATTGATTTTGCTTTTCTTGAATCACTTGATATTTAAGAAGAAAATAACTAAATCTTTTTTTTTCCTGTGTTAAGTGTAGTAATACTGGGAGGCTTTAAGTGTTGTGGAAGGGTGGGTTCTGCAGCTGTTAAGTAGAACTTTTGGTTTTAGGCAAGTTCTGTGTATCAGTGTGTATTCCATGAATGCTTCTTGGAATGCAGTGTCTTAACTAAGCAAACTTTGCACGTATGTTATGTCATGTTAAGGTCCCATTACCGCTGTAACTTTTTGACTTCAAAATTTTGAAGAGTACCTAAAGCTCCTAGATTTGAATACTTGTTTTCCCTTTCCCCCTGCCCCAACAGTTTAGAAGAAATACAATTTTAAACACTGTTACTACGTTCATCCCTTTTCTGCTGCCCAACCCACACACTCAAATTATTTTTCTTTTTTTATGGTTTTTTGACACAGTGCAACTACAAATTTGGGGAAATACTTAATGGTGGGGGTTTTTCATACAGTCATGGCTTCCCTCAACTTACTTTTTCAAGTCAGGTACCATTTGAGCTTGTAAAGTTGAATTAATTTTTTATAAGTTTTTCTTTTTTTCTTTTTTTTTTAATCCAGCAATCTGTCCAAGCTGTGGCAGAAACCTGGCCTGCCTTCTGCTTACCAAGTTTAACTTATTTGATAGTTAAACCTGTTCTAGAAACATTTTGTCTTTGCTGAGTGGTGTGGAAATGGTTCTTCTCTGTGGAGTTTTGAATAGCAGTAGAGAAACAAATTGGTGTAAATAAGATAACAGAGGTATTGCTTATTCTCACGGAAAAGGGATAGAATCTTATGAATCTTATGCAGGATCTGGAGGAAATGCAGCCTTGTTTCTGGCCTGTGCACATCATATTTATGCTTTTTCCAAGAGGGGATGAGCATGTTAAGTACACTGACTAGTATATTTCATATTATCCCTGTAGCACTGTATGAATGTATGTGGGAACCTCCTGTGTCTTGTGATTTCTCTCCACATGAATATAAAATAAAAATTTAAGAACTTAAAGCCTTGTGGAATAAGCTCTACGAAGAAGGAAATGTGTGCTGTTGTGTTGACCAGAATAGGTAAAAACTCCTTAAGAAAGGATTTATTATTTTCTTTTTCTGTTTTCTTGTACAGAAGACAAAAAATTTGATATAAAAAACTGGCAATTAATATCTGTAACATAGGATGTAACATCAATCACCTGTGGTGAGTGGTATCTTGGCTGATAAGATCTCTTTGAAGTAAAACTTGAATTGCGTCCTCAGAATCTGGTTATTACTTTTGTTTGGTTTTAAACTTAAGTTTGAAGAATTATAAATTCCACTTATGTTTAAGGTAATGTTAGGTTTCAAGAATAATAAATTTATCCTTTTGAAAATACCATTACTGTAGTAAGTCAGCCCCAGATAGAATTATAAATTCCATGTTGTTATCTTTAATTTAGAGAAGAATTTACATCATGTGGGAACAACATGCATTTTGCAGCTTAAAGCTGTTTAAAAGTTGAAGGGTTTTTTTGCCCCAAATACTTAAAATAAAAAGGAAAAAAATTTGAAACATTTTGCACTTTTTCTATGATAGATAATACACTTTTAACAGTTTATTTTAAGAGGACTTCATTCCTTTAAAGGGCAGGAAAAGAAGGTCTTCTCAACAGTCAATTCAAGCAAATTATCTAGTTGGTCTTGGAAAATGAGACCATTCCTTCTGTGATTTGGGCTATTGCATGCAATGGAGATTAGTATCAGGCTGAAAAAACATCTGTAACAAAAACCTAGCAATAAATTGAGTCCTCATTCTCTGTGGGTATCATTTCCTCACCCCCAGCCTCTCTTTCTTAATTTGAAAATCCGTACTTTTTGATACATGTAATATACTCTGTATTTAATTTGTCATCTGTGGATTAAAATGGATAAGGAAGAGTTGTATTTTTCCATCATGAAGAATGAAATTACGTTAACCTGCCAAAAGTGTGGCTGAACACAGATCCTTAGTATTGTGTGCAAGTGTAATTTATATTAAGCAACTTAATCTTTTATTGAAAACTGTTGTGAATATTGCTGAGACATTGCCAACTCTGCTATGCTGCAACTCTCTGAACTACAGGGAATTCATCATTCTGTATCTTGGAGCAAATGTGGAATGCACTTCATGGTGTTAGGCAGTGCCTTCTTCAGAATCATCTTTATTTTCCCGAATGCCTTGCATGTGGAGGACAAAACTACAGCAAAAGCAAGTTGTTTTTTTTCCTTAAGTGAAAGCACTCTTTCCAGGTTCATGTTTGAATTGATTTCTTATGTTGATTGTAGAATCATTTTCTATTCCAAATGATATTTTTTCAGATAGAGCTGCATGCATTTGTCTGTGTGTGTGCACGTGGCCACTGAAGTTCTTGTAAAACACAGGAGATTGCTTTGAGGAGTCCAGGTGAGATAAACCAACCTTCAAGAGTATGTGGGTGGGTTGTGTCCTGGCATATCTCACAGCCTTAAATCTTCATAAGCGTAGGGCAAGTGTAATGGATTCTGTAACAAGATTGCTTTTTTTCATCCTTTGACTCACTCAGTGTCTGAATTACAAAACAGACTTATGGTGTTGTCTTCTGCCTGTTCTGAGCTTCCTTTATTTGTCTAATTCACTGTCTAGCAGAGATAGGAACATGATATTAAGCACTTCTAACATGTCAGCTGTTGTAAAGATGTATATAAATTTTTATGTTCTTTTATAAATTATAAACATAAAATGCAGAAGAAAATAATTTGTATAAAGAACATACACAGAATTAACCACTTCATAATCTGAAAATACATGATTAAAGAGTTTAGGGGAGGTTTTGGTTTTTTTTTTATTTTTCCAAGGTTTTGGTAGTGTTTGGTTTGTGTGCCTTTTTTTTTCATCTAATTTTTACATAGGCAAAAGGACTGTCTAAGTGGCAAAATGCTGTGGAAGGTATTTACATCTCATAATATGTCTGCTTTAATTTAATTTAGTCATTTAATCACCTAATACTAAAAACTGAATAAATTTTAAAATTCCTTGATGCATATGAGACATTCTTTTGCTTCAGCTGTGCTTAAGAACCTTATAGTACATTGTCAGTCTGGTGCTGTTACGTGTGGTGCTGTGCAACCTGGGCATGTATAAACAACCAGGAAAATGGCATGAAGGACAGGCTAGAACTTAAGAGGACTTTCAGACCCTTTTATTCATTGGGTCTCCTAACTTGTGAGCGTGGCTGAAGACAGAAGAGTAGCTGTTCAACTGTTTTGCTTTTATCCCTTGAAAATATTTCCATGAATGAAAACAGATGGGAACTACAGGACAATAATTCTGGTTTAGATTGAGTAGTTGATCTTCCTTTGATTTAATGTTTTGAAAGAAGAACAGAAATCTCAAATTCTTTAGAGTATTTTCTCATGCTTGGGATGAGGTGAGGGGAACAAAAATACCTAGCCAACCAAAAAACCACCCATCTGTCATGTAAATTCTGATGGCTTTGCTTTGTTTAACAGAGCTTACTTCAAATTCATATTAATCTGGACTGTCCCTGCAGATGAAATAGCACTGAGAAGGGAACACAAGCTTTTGACACTTAGCGAGAGACTGGATAACAAGCTGCATTTAAATAACTGCCATGCATTGTTCCTTTTGGAAATACATTTTTCTTCTTAATTTTGGAAATATTTTTACACTTTCTGTGATTCTTCAGCGTTTTAAAGCATTTATTTTGCCTTAATGGAAGACCACTAGAGAAACACTAGAGTTGAGTTTGATGTCATGCTTCCTGACACCTTGCTTCCAGATCAGGAGCCGTATCAGTCCCTCTTCCTTGAAGTTCCTTGTGTGCTCCAAGTGCATAAATCTGTTATTCCAAATTCTGTTGCTGCTCTCAGGTTTTCTAATTCTGTTCAGTGTGATATCTGAGTTCATGAGCTTGTTTGTTCAATAGTGTCTTTCCGACTTGGTTACTATTGAAACAGTACAGTCGGTGTCTTGTTCATTTTAGATTTTGGGGTTTTTTAAATGGGGAAACTATAATAATATTTTTGAGGGCTACATATTCACTCTCAGGGACTTCTATTTCTTTACTCTGTGTATAGAAGTGAAAATGTTGGCTCAGCAGATGTGGGGGGAAAAGAACAAAAAAAACTGCCTGCAGTGGTGTTTGGCTTGTGATATGCAGAACTCTCCTCTGTCAGAGGATCCTGGCTCCAGGTGTATGTCAGCTATGTCTTTGAACTACCAGAGGTGGAAGAAAAACTTTTTCACAGAAAAGCTGAAATGGAGAGAGTAGTTTTTAATGCAGAAAGAATCACCTGAAGAGCACGCGACACCCTATCAACTCCCATTTGGCAGTAGTCCTTGTATAATTAAAGCAGATTCACAGATATGTGATCTATCTGCCAGAGACTGAATTAATGCTTTCTAATATGTCAGGGAAAGCTAAAGCAATGCAGTAAAAGGTCAAACAGCCTTTCAGATATGCTGGAGAGATATTTGGAGGGTGGGCAGGGAAGATGGGATTTTCTTTTCATGCTGCTTCATGCTATCAACAAGTACCACTGTTTGTGTTCCTGGTCCAACTGTTTCAGGAAAAGCAGGTGGAGGCTCTGATGCTCTGAAACAGAATGAGCAGATGTTCCACACTTGGTCTGATTCCCTATACAAAACTGAAGAGCAGGTATATGTTAATATCTTGTTCTGCTCTAGGGGGAGGCCATTCATCTTAATACCACAGTTTCTCTGGGTTTCTGTGCACTGGTTGTGTGAGTAGTGTCACAGTCTGCCAGAGTTCTGCAGCACCTCCCGTTCTAGTACATGTAGATTGTGTGCAGGACAAAACAAATACATAACCTTCTCAAGCTGAAACATCAGTACATCCTGCTGTGCTGACTGCCACTGAAATGTAACCTTTTCTTGGTGACAGTATTTCTCTTACGATTAGATGGCTGGATGAGTATGGGATCAAAAGTTTTCTTTTTGTTTTTCTGTTCCTACCCTTACTCTTAAAAGTAAGAACTGCTGTTTTGGGATTGTTGGTGGGGGCTTTTTTTAATACATATTCTGTATCCTGATACCCTAATAAAAGATAATTAGATAATTGATTAAAGAGTAATTAGAAACTTGAATTAATTGGCTGTTCACATGATGTGCAAAGAAATGTTGGATTAATCTGTCTTAATCTTGTGTCAGACAAAAATAGTTTGAAGAATTACTGAGTCCCACATAAATAAATAGTATCTTTTAAGGTCAGTCCTTTACTCCCTAACACAGTTCTCTCTCTGAAGTTAGACTGATAAAGACTTTGTTATTGGTAGCTGCTTAATCAGCTTGAGGTAAGCAATCAGACAATGGATCAGACTTCAGGAGTTTATGAATAATTAGGTCAAAGTCCAAAAGTGACTAGTAAGACTTTTCCATTTGACTGTATATGTAACCAAGACATCATTTCATTTCCTCATAGTCTTTGTGCTCTAAACTCATAAGTTGCTTGAATTCTAACATGAATATTGTGCTGTTACTTCATACAAAGCATTTAAGCAGTGTTACTGGTTTGAACCCTAGTTCAGAATAGGACACACAGTGTTCCACCCAGCCACTTCAGCTTCTACTGGGTTGGAATTCATACTATGCTTGCTTTTTTCATCTTGTTTTGTATCTGTAACTCACATAGATACTCCGTTAATTGAAAGAAAACAGTCTGGAATATATTCTTTAAAAGCTAAATGTGTTCATCACCTATTGCTCTTGTCTGACTGTTTTTTTCCATTGTGTCAGAAGTGGGCAATACCCGCTTTAATGCTGTTTGTATTTCTTTTCTGAAGGAAGCATTTGTTTTATTTTTTTAATTTATCTGACAATTCATAATTAGTATATATCCAAGTGTTTCTGAAACTGGTCTATAAAAATCTTTGTACTCTGCTTCTGCTGCTTCTAGAGATATGACCTTGCAGTGGCTCATGGAAGAATATTACTTGACTGTACTAGTTTATCATAGTTGCTGTTCTCCAGTGTTGCTGGTTGTCCACACTTGAGTCTTTTGATAAGCTAGCATTATTCACTGTGATATCTAATCAGTGGGTAAAAGTTTACTGTAGCTAGTTGATGGTTCACACTTCATTCTTGAAATTCATATATTATCTGATTCCCAATTCAACTTAAAGTGTGTTATATTGATTGTTTGCAGAATAACATCAGGCATACATGTGCCGCTTATTTATGATATCAAATTATATTGACATAAGCCTTCAGCTTAATCAACTGTGTTTGCTATCAATATCCCTCAGATATTTATTATTAATTAAGCAAATAACTGATTACTGATTAATTGGCATAAGCTTGTAGATACCAGTCCTGTGCTTGATGGAATGTTATTTTCCTCAAACTGTGTAATCTAAATAATGGGATCTTGTACATGAAAAAAACCCTTGATTTTCTGATGCCTTCAGGTTATCTCATAGAGTAGCAGTAAATGTGACATTCCTTAAACCGTTATCTGTTGTGATTTGAAGGACAGGCTCAGATCCTTCTTGTAGAGAGTTATCATGTAAATATTAAGAAAAGAACTGTTTAGATCACATTGTGAAGACAGAGGGCAAGAATATCTGTTTAAAGAACTAATTGTGTTGACACACAGGGCAGTTTGCTGTTACTGTTTTAAGGTAAAGAACCTAACTTGATATTTCTGAGTGAATATTAATGTTTTTGTTAAACAATGAAGCTGACTAACCACGTCTACCATGGTGTAGAAGAGGGTGCTGCTGTATTAATCTGTATTATGATTCCTTGTAAAACAAATAACTTTGTTAACTTGAGATACTTTAGAAACAGCAGTACTCTGTTCAGACCTTTTTATCTCTGTTATGTGGTCTGGTTTCAGGGTATTTGAAACTGTTCCGTGTCCTTTTCTTTAAAAGAAACCAGCTGTTTATTTAAATTGATATTTTCAACAAGCTGAAAATGCTTTATCAAGATGAAGTACTAGGCCAGTTAAATACTTACTGCTATTACAGACCAGCACAGGAGAAAAAAGATAATCTCATGATGTTGTGTTTTTTGTTTTCTTCTTTTATTTGTTACTGGCTGTGGTCCAGAAGTGTCTTCTGTACTATGTTAGATCTTGCCGGCAATTGCTTGGACCTTTTATGAACACCGTCTTTCAAATCAGCTGACTCTTGTTACTTTTTGCCTTCTTTGTTTATGGTTGAAAAATTACTTACTCAGATTTTGAAACAATCTTTACTGTAAAGGAGGCCAGGTCAAAATGTAAAGCTTTTAAATTCAAACATTTAGTAAACTAACGCTTTCATTTTAGATCAGGTTTTTGGTGGCATTTTTTAATAGGAGTTAGGAAGGGCAACATCTGTTACAAGAACTGCTTATTGCCAAAATTCTTATATGTGATACATGTTGGAAATCAATTCTTACTCTAAACTTTTACTAAAATAAAGGAAGAGTTCTTACCTTCATAGCTCTCTTCTTTATTAATAGGTATTTGACTGATGAATTAAGTGTCTCTGAACACATTGGGGTAGTCTCGTTTTTTAACTCATCTTAAATGTGCACTGACAATTATCGCAGTTCATAAAATACCTGACCAAATCTGTCATCCCATCACAGATAGTATGGGTTTTGATTCTGAGGTGTACACATTTTTTTTCAGAGCATCACATGGCTTGAAATTCTTTATTGACCCTCATACCTAATTGACAATGTATTTAACATTTCAAAGCATAGCCCTTCCTCTGGCTCTAACTGGAGCCTGGTCTTCAAGCATTTTAATTAACTCTCCACACAGGGACCCTTCCTGGGGAGAAAACATGCATTTTCTTTTAAAAGAATTTCCAGAATAGATTGTGAGCATAAACTGTGGAGGAGGAAAATTTACTTGCTAGTATAGGAGCAGTTGTCTTTCTGATTTTGCAGTAGTATATAGAGATCTGAAATTCTAAGTCAGTGTAATGTGTAAGTCTGTAAAACACATGCTTTTACACTAAAGCATAGTAAGTCTTGCTGTGACTGCAGGAATCCCAAATGTGAACTTAATTTTGTGGTGTCATCAGCCTGGAATTTACTGCTTCATTTGGAAGAGGAAGCTGAGATCTGGAGCATGGCAGAAAATTTTCTTGAGTGCCTGATTTCTCAGTTTGATTTTTGGCACATGCCGTCCAAAGTGCTTCAGAAGTACTGAGTGGTTTTGTCTTCTACCAACTTCACTTGGAGTCAAATGGTCAGCACTGATGAAGACTTATAAAAGTATTTTGTTTCACAGTCTGAATGTATCAATTCCTTCATGGAGAATATTCTTAGTTTTTGTTTTAGTGGTATTTTTGACACTTGAGTATTTGGCTCAGTCCTTGAATATGTATTTAAGTAATGTTAATAAATTAATTAATTTCTTTATTTTGAATTGAATTTATATTTTTTAAGGATACTCGTATTCTGAACCCTAAAACTGAAAATGCAGTATCTTTCATGAAGCCTATAGAATGCAGCATGTAACTTCTGGCTCAACAGCAGTGTTCTGAGAAAACTAGGGTAGCTTTCAGAACAACAGGTTTATTAAAATATTGACAGAAACACTTTGCTTGTTTTTCTAATTTTCCCTTCTGCTCGTAAGTATCCATTGGTATTCATGATGGAAAACTTTAAGCTGAGAGGTTAAAACATAATATAATCAGCTGGATAGTGTCATATAGTGAATATCTTTAGGAAGACTCAACTGTAAGGATCAGTTGGGTTTGATTCTAACTGTAGTCAAACTGTCAAATACACATACAAAAAAGTTGGGTGTTCCATCATGAAGGATATCTGTCCAAACTTTGGTACACGTGCTTTATTTCAACATGTGTTATGTTGTCTTGGATTAAATGGCTGCTTCCTTTCTGTATTCCTCATAGTATTCTCCTTCCTTACAGCATATACAGCATAGAATAAATAATAGCAAACGTGTGACATGTTGACTGAATGTCATCTTTTCTTTTTTTATGTGGAATAATTCTTGCACTGTATACCAAAGTCTTTAGTGTCTAGTGTGGATTTTTCCAAGGAATGGAGCATTGATATATTTCCTCTTGTTCAGATAGAAGATCAAATTAGAAGTGGATTGTGTTCAAATTTACATATGATCTAATTTTCAACTGTTAGTTTAGATGTCTACAGCCTGGCCTACTTCTAAAACTATTTTAGAGAGCTGTTAAAATAAGCTGCTACCTTTAGTGTCCAAATTATTATGTTGATATTTAATTTTTGAAAACTGCTTCTCAAATTAAATGAATTATGACTTGAGAGTGGAGAAACATAGCAGTAATGCTGCCAGCTGCATGACCTCCTCTGATGGTTACATATCCAGGATGTGAAAGCCCAGCTATGAAGAAACTGAACTGGTACTGTTTTATGTCCCAAATACTCATCAGACAGGTTCCCTGTCTTGACAACATGAGAATGTCTTCAAGTCTTAAAAGTACACTGTTCCTGGCTTTCCTGTGTGCAGTCTCCACGAAAAATGCTGACTGGTAGCAACTGTTGATATCCTCTCACCTCACTTCAGATAAGCGTGAGGGGCAGTGTAGTGGAGGGTGTCTTGGCAGCAGCATGCCAGGTTGGGGTAACTGCCCCATGTTGCAAAGATTATCAGACTGCATTGCTGATGCAGATTTCCATAACTGAAAAGTCTCTGTCTGACCAGCTTTGGGAGCCAGATGCCAAGCAAAGAATGAGTCCCTTACTGCACCAAGCAAAGGTCTCTGAGCCTAGACAGATGGACGGCTACACTCCTGTGAGGGAAAACTCTGTCCCTGCCCCTTGCTGCTAATGCATGACAAGAGTGCATGGGAAAAAAATTAGGCAGCAGCTCATTGTCACAGTCAGTAATTTAAAGTGATTTACCCCAAGATGAAGCAGATTCTTAATTAATTGGAGGTTACCAGGATCTTCTTGTATGGTCAAGTTGCTGCATCATGCTCATAGCTTAAGTTTATCTTCTCTGGTCATAGAAGTGCTTATGTAGTGCTAAAATTTTTATTACTTAAAGCTTCTGTATAATTATTAGATCTACCTTTTTTCCTTAGAAAATGTGTGTGACTGTAAAAGTAACACTTCACAAATATTTCTGTGTGCAGTAAGAATTATTGAATGTGTCACCAGTGGGCTTGATATCAGTCTAAATTGGAAATCCTGTATTCCTTTATTGGAACAAAATGGATCCAAATCGCATTCAAAATATGATGCAATTTTATCTTATTATTTTAGATCACACATTTGCTCTGTTCCTCAGTGCTTGTCTTCTACCTGTGGTACTATGCCAGAACAAATGAATTCTTTGGGATCTTATCTAAGCTGAGGTCAGTGTTGGATAAACCATGTCAGTAATTCAGAAAAAACTGAGTTACAGGGTATTGTAACTTCCAGCTATTGCTGCTTGCTCTAAAGAAGCCAGTGAAATTACAAAGGAAGTTCAATAACTTGTTTACAAATATGGAGTAAATTTAGGCAGAGTTTGAGTGACTATCTAAACAGATACTATGTACTCAAAAAGAAGCTGTGATACTCAAAGCTGTCTCCCACTGCATTCCCAGTTACCTGCTGGTTCAGGCGTGATGAACCATGCTGCTGGATAGGAAGGGATTTGTGTGTGTGACCTGCCAAGTGGTGAAGCAAACTTCTCTGTGGCAAAAGGAGGCATACAGTTCTTGTTTTTCAAATAAAACTGTAGCAGCCTCTTGGCTGAGCCAAATGTCTTCTTTCACCACTTTATAGGTACCATTGTATCACCTCTGTTTGCTCTTTACTCACCATTTGCTGTGCCCTGAATGAAGCAGGATTCTGTAGCTAAACTCCATGGCTTATCCCACAGCATGATTAGAACTGTTAATGTTGTCTTTGCAGTTTGGAGAATTGGGAGTAAACTGGAAAAGAAAATTTGTGGTAATTTCATTATGAAGACAGCATGGATTTTATTTTTTTTTAAACTTGAGGGGTGCATGATGGTTAATTTCAAGATCAGCTCATGATGGTGAAATGTTCTGATGAAACTTCTGTACAAGACAGAAGCTGGTCTAGCAGTTTTATAATGGTAACCATTGTTTTTATTGCAGACTGAAGTAAATTCTCAGATTCCTAATGGCTCTTTACTAAAGAGTTGCAATCTTCACATGGCTTAGTAGATGTTCTTTATCAGTTTCCACATCTTGCCTATGAATCAGAATATGCAAAAGTCAAGTTTTGTTTATGGTTGTTTATTTTTCAGGCCCATATATTTTCAGTCATCTTCTGCCAGATGTAAGTTAAAACTTCAGCAAGATGTTCTACCCACTAATGATAGGAAATAGGTCCTTTTGGAAAGCCAGGTGGTCTTTAAGAGCACTTTGATGGGGTGAGGTGCACTGGATTGGCACTAATTCATCACACCCTGTTACAGTAGATGCAGATGATGGAACACTGTGGGTTTGCCCCAAAAAGGCAGGTGCAGTTTTCATGGATACAGCGATGTGAAGGCAAATGCCAAGGACCTTATGTTAGATGGTATCTCACTGTGTAATACTCACAAGTTGACTGTTAATGCCTTTAAATATTTCTTAAGCTATTTTGTGACATTATATGAGGAAGACTGTTTCTTGCATCTCAAGTCGCAGATAAACCCATTGCCACCAAAGCAGTAATTGCAAAGATCACTGTGAATAGTCTTAGTGGAGATGTATTCTATAGGCTGCATTCAGGCTTTGTAGTTAAACAGTGATAACTGGTTAACTGTAGACATGGCAACAGCAACTCTGAAGTTATTTGTCAAAGTTTATTACAGCTTGTGATTTACTTTTCTTCAGTTTACCACTCCCACCGTGCCCTGCTCCAATTTACACCACATTTGGGATGAAATGCATACATTTCCGTGTTGGTGCTTGGGTAACAGATAACAGCCATGCAATTCAATTATACCCTTCCTGTCTCCCAGTTCCTCCATTTTGGCCATTTTATTGGAACCTCCTCTGTCTTCTCTGGTTGAAGATAGATACTGAAGACATTGAGAGCTTTAAAACAAGTTCATGTACCCTTCATGTTTTCTACAACTGCTGTTCCTGAAGCCCTGTGGGAAGGAACAATGATTGGTGACTATCCTTGACTTAGTGTAAATGGTTTGAGTGGTGGCAGTATCCAGTGTTACTCAGCGTTACTCTGTTAGGTCAGCCTCACCCTATTTCTTGTTAAGCAGTAAATCTCAACAACTTTGTCTTAGACAAGACTGGTGTCGATTCAAGGTGCATCTGATTCTTCTTTTGCCAGATGTTCACCTTTCATCTCTTGAGTTTTTCTTCTATTTTTGGGTTGCCAAATGCATCAGACACAGGTGAGATCACCTTTACTCATCCAGAAACTTAGCTGCTTAAACAAACAGACCCTCCTGTTGACTGGTGCCTGAGCTGCCTTTCTAATATCCTGATTTGAACCTCATACAAGTGATGGAATTCACTGAAGGAATTATCCATTCTTTAGAGAGAGAGAGATTCTCATCTGTTAAACTTTATGTTGCAACAAATCTTAGCCAAGATGTGGTAGATGTGATTCTAAAATCACATCACTTTTCAAGACACATGGCTTTACTCTTCTGTGTACACCAGTGTGTTGAGCTTGAGGAAAGCTCGAGTATAAAGTGTTCCCATAGGTTCATCCTCTTTCTTTTTGAGCAATGTGATGTGCACATTTACAGTACTGGTGTGCATTTTAACTGCAGACATCAGTCATTTGAAACTCATTCATAATAAGCAAATACTAAACTTGCAGGTTTTTGGGTGGGTGTTCCTAACTTCATGAAATCTCCCTAAATAGTTTTCATTAAATGCAATTTTACTTTGAATTTTGAGATAGAACTGATTCAAACTCAAAAAGGGATGTCAAGTTTTGAAATAAAAAGCAAAGCTGAAAAACCTTTCCATTTTTCTGATGCAAAAGGGATAGCATATTATAACTGATACCTGGATTAGGAAAGTTTAATTACAAATATTTAAGGGGATGTCATGTTTCCTCAAAGATGTTGAAAACCTGCAATCTGCCTTGATACTATGAGTGAATGAATATTGTCATTGTAAGTTCTTGTCTTCTCAGGGGATCACACATCCTTGACTACTGCAGTTTTGTGTATATCAACTTACCAGCACTATAAATATAAATGTTCTGATGCAGGCTTGTTCTTCTATCAAAAGATGTAACTGAAGAATTTAAGAAAAGTCTGTCCACCCTGATAATCTATAAAATTACCAGTGCTTTGTTCTTCTGATTTAAAAGAAGTAAGATGTGCTTGTGTTACATTTTGAGAAAACTGATGACTAATTGACTGCTTGAGACTTTGTTGTTGTTGTTGTAAATTTGTGAACAGATTTGTTTATCAAAACAGTATGCATGACATTTTAATAGTGATGTTAATGAAGTAGTGCTGCTGTCACTAGGAATACTGGACTCTTTTCCAAAATTTTTATGGTTGGGTGGACCACTAAGATGATTGGGAGGAGGCCTTCTCTTTCAATAAAATTTGGATGCATAAATTGTGTGTAAACATGGCAGGAGGAGTTAGGGTGGTGTGGATTCTCAGCTTAGGACATCTTAGCCAGTTTGGAGAGTGTCCCTGCTTGATTTGTCCCTGAATTCTCCCTATTTTCACCCTTTCCAGGCTTTCAGAGGGGGTTAAGAGTGATAGGCTGGTATGAGGTAACAAATCCAGAAGTGGGATTGACCGGAGAAGGGTTTGCTGTTGAGTATTGCTCTTCACCAGATGTTCTTGAGGAATTCCTGCTTTCTTTGCATTTTGTCTTTAATCCTCGTGATGGCAGCACACACCAAGAGAAAGGGAGCCAGCCGAGTGCTGCTGATTTGGGGTTTAATTACAGTTAAATGAGCCTGCTCCTACTTACACTTTTAGCTTTTTTTTCCAGTGAGGCAGCTCAAAAACAGAGGGTCAAAACTTCATCATCTGCTACGTCAGTTTTTATGAACTTCTGAGAGACATTTAGTAGGAAGAAATATTTCCTCTTTTCCTCTCCATCCCCACACCAACAGATAAAGGCAGCATTTGTAAAGATCGTGAGCTGCTGAGAAAATTCACATGGCAGGGCTGAAGTTTCAGTTCTCCAAAATGTTATCCAAAGACTATTGCAGTTTTTGAATTGTGAGGATTTTTGTTAACCCCAGCACTAGTGCCAGGATTCTTGTTGTTCAAGGCACTACCTTGCTGTAGTCTTCTTAAATTTGCATGCCAAGTCAGGGTCTGTCTGATGGATTCCAGCTGAAATCAGAGAGACAGTGTCAGGCATCCAGGCATCCAAACCTATCAACACAAGGCAAAGAAAGAAATACCAAATGTTAGTAATGAGGTACTGGTAACCAAATAACTGAAAAGTCACTAATACACTGGGGAGTTAGCTGCAGATTTAACACTGTGCTAATTAAAGAAGGTAAATAGAACTAACTTTTGGTATCTGAAACAGCCTTTTCCAAAAGGAAAAGGCATCATAGGCATTTTTTTTAAATGTAGACTGCCTTGATAATGTGAGTGAACAGTTATTTCAGGGTAGAAATGTTGGTTTGTAAACCAGCAGAGGCGGTTTACATGTCATTTAATGTCATCTGCCTGATCTCAGAATCACACATCAGATTCTTGAGATCTTTTTCACCTGACCAAAAGTGTCAGGTATTTGTTCTGTCTTCAGTGTTTCCTTGCCATACTGTGAAGCTCTCATCATGTATATCAATCTTCTGGAACTGAAGCCAGTATTACTGAACTTCATAAAGTACCTAGAAGAAGGAAATAAGAGGAAAACAAACAGCAGTTTATATGGAAAACAGGTAAATGTAGTCTGTACACACTTTTTGCAGTATTACTTCTGGTATCTGTTTTACTTCTGAAACTGTTTAACTTTAGGAACATTTTAGCTGTTCCTTACTCAAGTAAGGATGAAAATATGCTCTGTCTGCACTGTATTCCAGTTAGAAGATTCAAGAACTGGAAAATGGGTAATAAATTTTTAAGTGAGGGCATTTTCAGTATCTCAGAAGTGGGCTAAAAGGCCAATTTAATGGCTTTGCCTTCCTGAGCTGTTTAGGATATATTGCATTTTAAAAGAAATACAAATTGAAGGGATAGACCATTGTGCCTGTAGACATCTTTTGCATCTTTATTTTAGTTATTTGAAGTCTTTTTTCAAATAAATTTGAGAGCTCAAGGTGGAAGTCTCTGCAGAACTAGTTACAGGACTAGAATAAATTGTTACTGTATGAGAATCAAGAAGATTTTTTGCTTCTCATTCCATAAAGTGTATTAAAATACTACCAGGAAGAGGAACTATATGTTCTCTGTAGTCATATTGGTCTTGCAGGGAGCATGCATCAAGCCCAAAACAACTAAAACAGGAGCATGCTTTCTAATATGAGAACTTGTATATGAGCCTAAGCTGCATCCTGAAGAGGACAGGCTCATGTGTGCAGCTTTTCATTTTCAGTCATGCAAGTTTAAGAGCTATACCAGAAATTATCCAGAAAATCACAGTGTTAGATCTTAAAACTACAGTGGTACTCAACAACTGGCAGATCACCTTACCTTTTTCATAATACTTATTTTCCCTTCTTGCCACTGTCTCATTCAAGGAAATTTTTGAAGCTCAGTACTCTTGTTTTATGTTGTTAAATGTGGTAGATTTATGAACTTCCATTACCCAAATCACTACTTGTATTGTAAGTGTTAATGATGGGATTGCCCTTTCATGTAAATATAATACAGTCTACTGACGTTCACTGCTGAAAAAGCACTATTTGATGCAGTGTGGTTATGGAACAGAGTACAAATAAAGTACTCTTCCTTTCTTGGTGACTGAGATGGATATTCTTCTCCTTTGTTCATCCTGTTAATTACACAGTGTAAAGCAACTTTGTGGGAAGAGAACTTACATTAGACCCATCAGGATAGCTGGAAGTGGGCAAGCTGTTGTGTACTTAAGGACTTGTGTGTTTTATGGTCAGAGCATTGCTTTTATTCTACAACCCAATGTATTGCAAAAGCTGAACCACCTTTGAAGGAATGCAGGAATGTGGTTGGGTTTTTTTTCTGTATGATCAGAAAAGGGGAAATGACTTGATACTGTGATTTTTTTTCTTTGAGCATGTTGTTTCGTTTGCTTTTTTTGCTGAAAGTTTTGAAAAACCTTTGAAGAACCCTGCAGGGTTCTAAGACTTGCATTCAAGAACAGATATGGCAATACAAAATGCCCTGTCCAAGGACAGTCTGACATGCAGTGTCCTAGACTGAAAATTCAGAGAGAAAATGACAAGATGTAGGAGTTCAGAAAAGTAATTGGTAAGATGAATTTTGGGAGAATTGATTTCTCTGTGAAGCATCTTGGTACATACACTGGGTTGCTTGTTTTGTAGAAGGGGCTGCTGCTTTGTATTTGTGAGGGGAGAAGGGGAATGGTGGACACTTGTGGATGCATTAAAACTAGGCCAGCAGTTAGTGCATTTATTGAATAGTGGGGGTTTTAAGGAATGTTTGGTGTTGCATGCAAAATTGAAAGGTGCAGAAAATAAGACATAATTGCTGCAGTCACTTGCAGGTGCTTGTGTCTATATAGTCTTTGGAAACTATGTGGTTTCTGTAGATGGGCCATAGGACTTCAGCCTTTCGTATGAAATTACATACTTTCTTTTACTAGCATCAAAATGTGACTTTATTGCCCTGTGATGTTTTTATTTAAAACTGTGCAATGTATGTAACCCCTAATTGTTGAGCAGCACCGATTCATAGATTCATGGATCAGATAAGAAACAATTCCCAAGTATAGTAGGTATATACTACACAAAGAATAACTGCTTAAGAAACAGGCTGGTTGCTTCATCTGTTACATATTTTGCATTTAAAACTTTGTGGTTTTCAAACCTCAATGTTTCAGTGGTATTGGCAACATGCAAAGACTGATATTGCTTATGGGTGGAGTCAGAAAGATTTCTGTACAAAATATTGGCAGCTGAGTCTGGCATGATTCACTTTCCCGACTAAGTAAGCAAATCCATTTTAATTGGCGTATAATGTTATGGCTTTCATCGCTTACAGAGTGTTACCAAAGAGTTAAGGGCAAGTACAATGATTCCCCACTTTGTTACTGTACAAAAAAGTGAATATGGACACTTTTTACTTCATGGGGTCTCGCTGTGCCCAAAAAAAAAATTTTGAACATATTATCCTTTCTTTATGATGTTGCATACTGAGGAAATCTGTTCATGTGTTGAGACCTTTGGGGAATAAAGGTCGAAACTACATCCTTCTGAAGCATGTCTGTCACTAAGTCAAAAATGCTTTTATATACAGCCATTTGACAGCATCTATTAAGATCTCCATCACTTTCTTAGGCTATTCCGTTGGAGAGGATGAGTTGGAGTAAGTAAACAAAGACTTTGGGTCTATTTTGAGATCTCTGTATAAACATATGGTCTTCTGTGTCTTTAAGATTCTTTCAGGCATGAGTCAGGACTTTAGTGTAAGAAGTGAAAATATTTTTATTAGGTGGGAGTGGTTCTTGATTTAGAGTTGGAGTATTCCTTTGCCTATGGTACTGATAAATTTAGTTTATATGTCTGTAAAAATGTATATGTGGAAGTGTATGGGATATAGTAAACTGATTTCTGTTTAAAAATGTAATGAAACCATTAAAACTCACCTAGCTGCATCATTTTTGGAGGACAAAAACAATACTGAGTAACATTATGAAATCTGGTTTAGGTTATCTGTGTCACAGTCACTGAGCTCATGTCCTTTCCCCTTCCTTTTGTTAATCATTCCCTCATGAGCTCCAGTCATCCATTTGGTTCCAGGAGGGATCGGTCAATTCTCCCTGAGTTAAAATGCTGGATCTATAAACTGCAACTCTTAACGTCTGTCTTGTGTCCAGATTTTTGTGACTACGTTCCTTGTAGAAGAGGATTCCTAGCCCCTGACTGAAGAGTCTTTGTAAGGCATAGCATTGTCTGTTACAAAGGAAAAAAAATCCTGGAGAATGTTTTTAAAACCATGAACATACCTTTGAGTCTGCTTGTCTCTCTTCTGCTTCCCTTTGCAGCCCTCTTCTTCCATGTTAAATCTGTTGGGGTTTTTCACAATCAGCACACATCATCCTGTTTGTTTGTTTTTTTTAGTTTTATTTCAGTTCTCCTGCAGAGGAACTTCGCAGCTCCAGACTCTGCTTTCGAATCTTTTTTTTGGAAGAGTGCCTTTTGCAAATCCACGTTTCCCTTTGCTGGAGGTAGAGCAAGGGTTTCCTGAGCTTACAGTTTCCTTGGCACTCCTTCGGCTGTGTTTGAATATTTGTATTTAGTAAACCATTTTGGTAGTCTTGTGAGCAGGCTAGAGCATTAGAGCATAAGAGGCTGTAAGAATTAGCTACACAGGATGATTTGAGTAATCCATCAAAATTTACAGAACCTTTACCTTTTAGGGGATTATATGCAGTGTTCCTAAAAATGTTGTGGTTTTGTGTTTTTCAGTTATGACAGTACTAAAGCAGTCAGTCTGGTTGTATTTCTCATTAATGTTGAGTCATACATTTTAATAATAGCTGTATGTTTAGAATTTCCTAGGATTTTGTACTTTCTAAAGTAAGAGTGAGGTAGGCGAATTAATCTTTAATTTGATTATGTGGCTATAGACCTCAGATAAATTTGTTAGATAAACTGTGCGTGTTACAAGAGTGCTGTATTTGTCTTATGTAATCATGAAGTTGCTATTAGTGCTTGTTACAAAAAGGTATTTTTAAAGACTTGATGTCTGTAGAATGAACATTCAAATAAATACATGAAAAACACTGCAGGTGTGGTTCAGCAAAATGCAAAAGTCGATGAAGAAATGGTACCATTTTAATTTTTCTAGGTAAATTTTTCACAAAATGCCTTCCTTTTTTCCTTTTTTTATGACACCTCCACTTTCTTTCCCTCTCCCCAATATTATAACACATGCATTTCAACTTTTTTTGGATCCTTATAATTTGTGAACACTTGCACTATTCACACTTCCCACACTTGTCAATCTTCAGTAAAAACGCCTTCATAAGGTAGATATTATACAATTTAAAACATAAAATCCCCTTTACAATTATTTGTTATAGCTGTCTTCAGCTTCACTGGGGTAGCAGCAGTGAAATAGTTCCCACTTACTGATTTTTCATCATGCAGCTCTAGCAGTATCCCCGAGTCCATATTTAGCATGGGTGGCTGGGATTAGGAGAAGTGGGGGAAAGGAAGATGTCCAAGGAGCACCTGGTGTTGTAGGAGACAGCAGTGCTTCTTCATTTGGCTGAGGGGGTGCTTCTTTTTTTGGTCTTGGAAAGAAACAAATTTCACAGTAAATAAAATTATAGTAGAGGAGTGAAATGAGAGCCACGTAGGTAATATTAAAACCAGAAAAAGCCAGTCTTGCCTTTTTCAGAGGATATTTCTATGTGCTTTGTTCCTATTTCTTCACATAATGAGAAGGAGGTGAACTGTAAGCAGAAAAGTCTCTCCTGCCTAAAAATGGTAATTTAAAAATCCTGGTTGGCAACCCTTGAATTCATTGCAGTTGAGAGAAAATCATCTTCACAGGTATTGGTAAAGTGAGCTCTATTTCTACTGCAGCCTGGGCTTTTTCTTGTGCTCGCTAGAAATGTGACACTCATTGTAATGACTAAGTGAACTAATCTCTTTAATCAACCAGTCAGATGAAATCCTGACTACTTAGGACCCTTGGGAGAATAGCATGTGCTGAAGCCTGTTTGTGAACGTGCAAAAAGGTGCAGTTTATATGCTTTTCTTCATTACTATCCATGCCAGTGAATGCAGGTGGTGTCACCCAGCTTCTTCCTCCTGTCATGTGCAGCTGAGCAGCGTGTTTTTAGCAACAAGGGTAGCGCTCTAACCAGCATTGTGGGAATGCAGACTGTGGATCAGTTTTCCTTTCCAGAGTAAATGACAGTCAAATGTACTTTCCTGAAATCATAGCAGTGTCTTATCATAGCTGTAGGGTGGTGTTTTTTGTTGTTGTGTTTTTTGTTTTTTGTTTTTTTTTTTTTGTTTTTTTTTTTGTTTGTTTGTTTGTTTGGTTTTTTTGTGGGTTTTTTTTTGTTTTTTTTTTTTGTGTGTGTGTGTATGTGCGTACACCCCCTTCTTTTAAATACACTCTCATTGCATTTTGGTTCATTTTCTCCCCTATTACAGCCCACCTCAGGGGTATAAAAAGGGATTTCCAGAACCAGGTTTCCTATCTCGAGGATCTTCTGGCATTCTCTGCTACAAGAGAAGTGGTGTGATTGATTCTTAGGGAGCTTACAGACAGTCTTGGAGCTGAAGGGGAAGTAGGCCTGTTGCAATAATAGCTTAAATACGGCAAGAAGGCCCTGAAAATGTTTTATGTTCCTGAGAGCTCGGCACCAGTGATGCAAAACTGAAGGCTTAAGGATTGCAACAGCCTTGGAGGGAATGGTGTATGTGTATGAGTAGGTAGTAAGAGGATTTTTAAAAGGTCATGGGAGACCCAAGGCAGTCCATCAAACAGCAGTGACTAAGAACTGCCAAGAACCTCTCTATGAAACTCGTGCCTTAGATGGCTTTTCTTAACTGCTCTGCCTTCTACACCAAGTTCCCTGGGACAGCTCAAGATGGGCTGTTAGCAATAAAGTTATCCCCATGCTTTGATAATTAATAACTCTTGTATGCAAGTGTCTGGGGTAACAACCGAACACGGCAGTAGGCCACCTGTATCAGGATTTCATAGCTGCTTTTTTTGTGAGGTGCTCCACACTGCGAAGGGCTGGCCATCCAAGCCACCCCTTAAGAAAGGCACTGGCCTGTGGTGAGCCATGTACCAGCTGAAAACAGGCTTACATTGCACTACGTGACATACACCGTGATTGGGAGTGCTGGTCTGTGATTAAGCTTTAACGTTTCACTGAAGAAATACTTTCTGACCACCCGAGAATGTTCAGTTCTGCCACAAATTAGTATTGTAAGTTTTAATGAATGGCTGTGCATTTGCATAGTATGTGAAACTGGGGTGGTATCCTTCCATGAATTCCATGAGAAAGATATTATTGGTATTGTTATTGACTTAAAGTTTTGAAAATAAATCTAGGAGCCATGTCCAGTTAGCAGCACAATGGTACATTTTCTGTTCATGAAGGACTCTTCTCAGGTACCAGTCCTTTATAATATTTTGAGAGAGTGGCTGAAAATGTCACATGGAAGTAGTATGAAAATTAATATTATTAAAGCTAGGGTTTGGTTTTTTGGGAAATGGTGTGTGTTTGCAGGCCCTGCATAAATATGTGATATGTCAAGTGCTGTGTTTTTGTCAGTTTTAAAAGTATGGTGTCAGTTGCAGCTAATATTCCTGTTCAGTAGGAAATAAAATCATCTTTGGTACACATTTCTATTCTGACAGGGTCATCTTCATAGTGTTATGGAATGTCACTTAGAAAAGCAATAATTTATAAAAAGACTGAATAATTACAAACCTTGTGGTCATATTTTGCAAAGGAGAAGTTGCTAATAGTCCTCCAAGTTAATAGCTGGGGTTAATGTGTATCTTTTAATAGGATAGATTTATTTTCATGAGAGCCAAAGTTCTTTCTTGCTTAGACTGTGAATTCCATAAGGGAATAGCAAGGAGTTAAGAAGGAAACATGATGAAATGTTGGTCTTTGCATCCAAAAGAGGATTTAAGTCATGAACTCCTGACCTTGTGATCCTTAATTACTTATCCTGGGTGAGGGAAATCTGTTCTACTTTAATGTTTTTATTAATGTGACTTGGAATGAATGCAAGCATTCTTTTCTCTTAGGAACGTGTTTAAAGAAAATAACTATGGATTAAAAAATACTAGATCTTTTAATTTTTAGTCCAAGTTTTTTTGCATAGCCAGTTTCTAACAAAAAAAAAGAGTTTTTAGAGAGGATTGGTTGTTGTTTTACAGGGCACAATGAACCTTGACAGTGGTACACTGACAGCTGATGGCCAAGTATATTAGAATGTTACCTAATAAATAATATATTTACGTCACTGTTATGACTTGGCTTCTATGAAGAGCACTGTAAAGGCTCAGTGTAGGGGTTAGCCAGTGGTTGCATTAATCCATCTTCTGTAGGTATTGCAAACCATCCAAACACACCACCAATTCTTACCAGATTTCCTATGAAAAGTAGGTATTGTCTTTATTTCTAATGTATCTTCTCTTTTATCAAAAAATAGAGAAAAATCAGACCTGTGTTTTATGTTCCTAAGTCTTTCTGCTAACCATTTTTGAACATCAGGGCTGTTTCCATGTACTGTGCCATGTTTGTCTTTATTATTTGAAACACTGGAAATTTCTGTGAAGTATAGGAAAAGCGGTGCAGATATGTTTCTGCAACTGCAAATTAGTCCCCACTTCAGAGAACTTATTTGTAGGTCTCAGGGTTCAGAGCTTCTTTAGTAAAATGTGAACTCACATGAGGATGGAAGAAGGCAAATGGAAATGAGTGCTAGAGCAATACATGTTAGTACCACTGAAAATTAACTCCTGACCTAGCAAAGCATCAAAATTTTAAATCTTGTTTTTCAAATGATAAATCATGCTGTTGTAAAAGCCAAATATATTTTTTGGTGTGCTGTAGCTCAAGGTCTGCTTTAAGTTAAGGTTACTTAACTTGTCATTCTGAATGCTTGTGTAATCTTTCATTAAGTGTTTAGAATTCACAAAGCATTGCATGCATTTGCTTTACAGAGCTGTGGAAATCTCTGCAGGAAAATAAGTGAAGAGAGAAGAGGAAATAAAATTGTCAGATCCTGGGATCTGACCTGGTGTGACCAATTGGTAGATTCATCAATTAGGTTGCAGATGGGGTTTGCAAGGCAGACCATTGGATTTTTGCTGTGGACTGGGAATCTCATATTTTTGTGTCTAAGATAGCAATGAATTCTTGTGTTTGGATTCATTGTTTCATAATATTAATGCAATAGATCTGCATGTATTTTAGCAAATATCACTGGTCTGAAAGCTGTTTTTGTCAAATGTTGGAAATGTGTTTTAGCAATTCCCAAAGACTGCTTTAGAAGAAGTTTATATAGGCTGTCATAACTCACATGTCAGTTAACAACTTAACATCCTTGAAGTCTTTCTTTAATCATTTTTGCATGAAAAACTTAACTTCCATGAACAGAAATAAGTACAATTGTTCTCATCTGAAAAGTCAAGTGAACATAAGCATGAGAAACAACTCCCTGAGAGGCAGCACATCTCTAACAGAAGAGTGCCATTATGCTGCTGTGAATACTCAGGGCAGTGAAAAACTCTTCCTAACTCATTTTCCCATTCATAAATTGAAGTTAATGACATTTTTTCACTTTCTTTCTAAAGGAAAGTGCTAGATCATTCATAATCATTAATATTGTGAGCACGGAGCTAGTGCTCACTTAAAACACGTGAGGACTGTTCTTCATGTGGTCCTAATTGTTCCTTGTCCTGCAAGGACACTTGTTTTTATGCATTGCCATAAGCAGTCTGTGGCCTGCAGGCCTACTGAATCCACTCCAGCTGCCCTTTGAATAGGAAGCTCCTTACAAGCTCTCTATATTGCTCTAATTCTGGCAGTCTGATCCTCAGGCATCTTTTGTGGGGGATCTTTGGCAGGAGCCAGGGCTGACTTGGTTAGGATAAGCTCCTGTCTGACTTTGCACACCATGGTTTGCACAGATTTCCCAGGTGAAAGGTGATGAACATGTGCAGTAATAATCTTACTTACACAGTGAGGAAAGGTGGTACATGGCCTCCATGGCTGGAAGGCTGGGATATGGTGCTAGGAACCATTTTAACAGTGCTTTGAAAACTGATTGGAAGTTCTGAGGCTTCTTAGAGCACTTGCCCCCACCATGTATGTGGATTTCACAAATACCAATAAACTGATGTGCATAGCAGCTAATTGAGAGATTTTAGTAGCATAGGCACCTAGAAACTGAATCTCATAGACTCTAATTATCAACTGTTTGTTAAACTGTGGTATGGGCTGAGTTGTTTGGGGTTTTTTTGAGGTGGGTTATGTTTATCTAGTTTAGGGCTCCTAAGACTTTCCATGCTTTCTGGTAAGCACTTTGAATTAAATGTTGCATTTTATGTACTGAGCTCATGATACCTATATATAAGTGGCATGGCTGCCAAGTCCAGCATCTGGGACACAAAACAAAACAAAACAAAAAGGCATCCAGACCCCAAAAAGTTGAGATGAAGGCTTGATTTAAAATAATTGCTTAAATTCACATTGAAATCCTGTGAAATTAGGAGAGAGTATTTTTCATGTTCTGTTTTGTTTTGAAGAAATTTTCAATTGCTTTAATGACTTTTTTAGTTCATAAACTTATTCACAACAGCTCTGCAACAGAGGAGTCAAGAGTCCTAAAACAAGTATCCCTTATAGCATAATACTTGTTCATTCCCAGAGGAAGTCAGTTTTGTGCTTAGCATGAAGAAGGAATCCTGCTGGGAAAAATAGGACATTGTCATTTAATTGGACATTGCATCATAAAACAGATTCATCAGGGAGAATGGGGTGGAGGGAATTAGAGTCACACAGGTATTCTCAGTTTAGAAGAGTCTATGTCTTACTAGTTCTTGTATTTGTATTAAAATAAACTTATGAGACATACTAGATCTTACATCACCTTGACATGAGCCACCAGAATGGTTCTTGATATATAGCACAGTCATGTTAGTGTGACCAAAATGCGTTCTGTTTCCACTTCTCTAACCTCCTCCTGCACTTTGGTGTCTGTGGTTGCCACAAATAAATTCCATCTCACAGGATCTCTCTGAGCTGATGTTCACTGCTTAACAAGATACTTGTCAGTCTCAGCTCCATAGTTTACCAGATTCAGTTCCACTCACTTTTCCATAGTCTCTCCTTCCAGAAATAGCCTGTCTTTTTCTTTGACCAAGTTCTGGCTGACATCACTCCTGCCCGATCTGTCTTCCACAGTTACCAGTTCTAGGTTTTCTCTACCTTTTTCAACTAATCTGTATTCCCAGTTTTTTTCTTTTAGCAGCCCTGTTATGCCTTTTGATGATGCCACTTCTAAGTCCACAACATTTGAACCTTGCACAGAAGATGGGGAGCATATGTTTTTTCCAGACTTTCCTGGTCCCAAATCAACTGCAGTTTTGGGAATACAGAATTTCTCATGGGTTGAAGCATTCCACCTAGGGGAAGCAAGTACGTACCAAGCAGGTGCAACATTCGTCTCCTTGACACCACTTCAAATAGAAAAGGCTTGGAAAATTGACTGATTTTGGCAGATTTTCACATGGATAACAGATGGGTCCCATTATCTTAAAGTTTACATTGCCCTGCAGACTACCAAATCTTGACTTAAAGCATGTGGATGCTCAGACTTGATTATATTATGGTCATGAGCTTTTTGTTTGATTTTTAACATGTCATCAGAGTATGTTAAACCAGGTAAAGCAAACTGTTTTCTCTATGTTCTCAGAAATGATCTGTTTGGGCTAAATTTTCCAAAAGGTTCAGTCTGACATGACTCTCAGCGCAGAACTCTTTTGCACAGCAGCTAACATTTGGCAAAGTCACAAGCAGTTGATAACAGGGTCTTATAATGGAAGTTGTCAGACAATCTTATTAATAGACAAGCTTGGGAGCATTGCTGCTGATCCATCTCAAGAGCTCCTTAATTTGAGGTGCCCTAGATGTCTTCTACCCCAATATCTATATTTTCTATAAAACTTAGGTAGCTAGTCATTGATGACAGTCACTGAACTCCACAGTTACATTGCTTATGCAGCAGTATGGATTTGTAATGCAGTTGTCTGTCTATTTTTTAAAGCCTCAGCATTGGTAAGGTTTTATTGTCAGACTAAGGACCATAAAAAGTGTCAGACTAAGGACCATAAAAAGTTTAGGAGCTACTTTTAAATGTCTGCTATTAGGCAGTTCACTGAAATTTTCAAATTGTTTTTTGCAGTGTGGTGATGAATATGTTTCATGCAGTACTGTTAGGAAGTCTGGATTTAAAAGGAGACACTATTTGGGTTGAGATGTTAGCTGTAACTTGTCAGTAATGATGACAGCCTGCATATCCCCCTTAGTCTAGGAACCACAGTCTGAACTGTTTTAAGCTGGGACACAACTTCCTGTCTGCAGGGCAATTCAGTCTTGGAAAATTTCGGGTGTTTGTCAGTATTTAAAATAATTATCTTCATAATAAACTTGAACCTGAGCTTACATCCATCAAAGTAAAAGAAAGATCAGGTTTGTTGGAGCAGTGCAGATTAGGCTTGTGAGGATGGGCTTTCTTGATTAATTGTTGAAGAGTTCCATTTGCTTGACATATTCCATACACTATTATGAAATTCAGAGTATGCTCTGCAATGATATTTGAATTGCCATGGTTGGACTTAGAGTAAAATAAGGTGTCCCTTAAAATAATAAAAATACATGGTTAGAGAAGGCCTTTCAGATGGACCTCCCTGATAAAGAGCTGTATTTAAACTCTACCTGACAAACATTTTTCCAACTTGTTCTTGATAATCCTCCAGTTGCTGATCTTCTAAATTAACCTGTTGCAGTGGTTATGTGCTTGTAAGTAAGCCTTTTCCCAGTATCAAGCTGAACTCTCTCTTGCTACAAATTAAATATTTCCTGATCTCTCTGACTGATCAGTATCTTCTTTGTAATAGTCTCCTTAATTTTAAAAGTATTTTGTATTTGTTTCAGGTTAATCTCTTATATTTTTAACACAATTTGTTCAGTCTTTCTTTATAGGTAAGGTTTTTTGTACATGCTACAGTTTTTGGACACTTCTCCAGAACTGATTTGAGAAAGTCAAGTTCAAACATGAACATCAGCTCAAGTTAGTAATTCCTGTAAAGTGTATTAAAGAACTATATCTTCTACCTACTACTGGAATATCCTTCTTTCTGTTAAAAATCTGTATTTAACAATCAGGGTTAAACTTTGGGCCCTATCCCACCTGTTACTAGACAGCCACTCCAGTATTACCTAGATTATCCAAATGCTATGTAAGCAGTGGTTTGACCTCTTGGCTCTTATGACTCTTAATTTTTGACTGTCATGTTAGAGAAATTATAAGTGGGCTGATCAAAGTAAGTACAGAATAGAAACTGAAAGCTTCTTACCTACCTGAGCAATGTTGATTGGGACAGCAGTCTAGGTCACAGTGAGCTTGAATTACTTTATATTATCAAGCTTGCACAAAACCCTTTATGATGGATTAGAAATTCCTAGGAGGAAAAAAACCCATATCTGTCATATAAAAACCCTTATCTGTGTTGACATATTCAGTGAGTTTTGAAAGATAGCAAGACTGTTCATTTGTTTCCTCTATAGTCCTTACCTTTATCTGACATTAGTTCAATTTCAGTATTCCTGACTGTGGAGGGGATTGCAGGGAACTTCTCTTTCCTTTTCTTAATTACACTTAGTGCATAATTGGAGTTCAGGCACGTAATTTTGTCTTTTAAGGAAGTCTTCATGATTATGCAGAAGACTTGGTTAGAGACAAAACATAATTGTCTAACATGCTGCTGTTTGTGGTTTCTTGCCTTACTCGAGGTACCCAGCTGGCGTGTGCTGCTTGCAAGTTCATTAACACATTTCCTGCCTTGGCAGGAACCTCAGGCACCGGTGATACCCTTGACCTCACTGGAAGAGCTCAGAGTTAGGACTTTTGCTCTTTTCTGACATGCTCTCATAGATCAGCATGTCATGTTTATTGCCTGTGGAGCAGAGCAAGCACTAGCAGTGTACTCTGAACTCTCCTGAGCTAATTGCCTTTGAATGGTTGTCTGTGATTACATGAGCTTGTAACGTTGTTCTTGCATTGCAGTCCTCTGCTCCTTTAGGCACCGTGAGATTCTGTCTAACCACCCTTCATTAATCATCCCTGCAGGTGGTTTTATCTGATTTCTGTTTTCTTTTAGAGTTATGACTTTTTTTTCCCAAGGGGCACTTCTTTCTCCATTGACCCTGTGTCCATATCTTGAAAATTTTTTCTTATTCAGAACATTTTTGATATACTATAATTTCATGCCAGTCCAAAGAAAAAAAAATAAACACAAAAAAACTACCAACCTATAAGAATCTGAAACTTTTAATCCTTTCATGTTCCAACTGGAAATAGTCCACCACATTTTAAAAGAAAGCAAGATTTGAAGTTATTTTCTTCACTGAGCAGTGACTTCCTTTATGGATGGACTTGTTTCACATAAAAACATTCAGGAGCCCAGCTATAGATGCTGCTTGAAAATTCTTAGGAACTTGGCATTGTTCCCTTCTTATTCATATTCCTTGCAAACCTTTTTGTCTCCAGCTGATGATGCAGAGCGGTGAAATGCCATTCAGCAGACTGAAGTCCAGAGTCTACTTTAGATACCAACTTAGACCATAATAACATAGCATTGTCCCTCTGCAGTAGAGACAGATCTTAATATTCTGAGTATCAGAAGTGGTCACGTGTATGTGTTGCAGATTTAGACATTTTATGCAGAAGACTCTGCATACCCATTGTAGGATCTTTCTTTTTTCAGCCTTGTATGAATAGACTTTATTTACACAGCACACTTTTAGAAAGCATATTTTTGAAATTACTGTGGAAGGTCTTACTGAGTTGCCAAAAAAAAAACCAATCCAGAAGTCATTAAACCTGTAGGTCTACATATATGTAGTGCTCCTGTCTTATCCACTGTGAAATGGGAAGTGGGTACTCATAACGCTATTACATTGTCCAGAAGTATAATCTTATTTAAATTTTGTGGAGTTTTTTTTTCATTTCCTGCAATGTCACCCACATTCAGAGTGAATACTGATTCTAAGTTTAAAAAGTAACATTAGTATTTGGATTTCTAAGTGTAGTATGAACTGTACTTCCTGGCAAGATGTAAGGTACGGATCTGTACAAAATACTGTAGCACTGCAGTTTTAGGCTGAAATCAATTTTAAAATTAACTCAAATCCAGAATAGGCTGTTCTTAGTTATACCTTTAAAATTTGTTTTGGTTCAGACTGCATTTACATTGTTAATGTCTGTGTTGAAATGCTTAGCAGACTTTAAAACACTTCTGTCCTTCCTTGCTCTAATTCATTTGGAAGATCACATGGCTTTAGAAGAGATTTTTTTTTTTTGTTGTTTGCTTTTAATTTGGGGGAAAATGCTAAACATGTTTTTGGCTATTTTTAAAAGAAGCTATAATTATGTCAAAAATATCACAATGAGGAAATATTGAGTATGTATAATGGGTTTCTAATGTATTTAGCATGTGGTAAAAATGGAGCCTGAAAAGATTTGTACAAGGACATATTAAATTAGTACAGAAACATGCTAAACTCCTTAAAATGGATAACACTAGAAGTCCTTTATTTATTTTTCCAAACCATAATGAATACTTGGTGAAAAACATATTTTGCTTGCACAAAAGCACTCTGAAGTGAAATAAGAATGCCAGAACTCTAGAGGATGAGTTCCTTTGCCAGCCTAGTAAGTACAGGCTTCTTGGTCATCATGTAACTTACTTGTTCCTGTAACACTTTAAAATCCACAGTGTTAAAACAATCAATATATCAGGGCATTTTTGGTAAAATGTGCAATAATAATGTTTGGATTATTAGAAAATAGCCATTTGTCTGCTTTTCTGCCCATTAAAGTTACATTTCAATGGAACAGAGTTATTCTAAGAGGGAATTAAAATTGATAGTCCGTTTAAAGAGTTTCACAGTTTTAATTTTGAAATACAGGATTATCATTATACTAAATACTAAAAATCTAAGAAATTAGCAAACAAAACCAGATTGATATATAAAGAGAATAATAAATAATGAATAATAAACTATGTTAGAATAAAGAAACTTAATTCTACTTTCTAAGAATTTTGAACTTGTGAGGTCAAACAAGTTTAAGCTCTTTTAAAACACATTATTAAAAGACAAGGCAGTATCCATAACAGCATCGCAATCAAGCAAACTTGAAGGAGTTCTTGTATTCAAGACAGACTTAATCTTCAAAGTGTACTCATGTCAAGTTGTACAGATATTTTAATAATAAAAAAGTATATATCTAGAAAAGAAAGAACTTGAATATTAAATACAGTGAAATTTCTGCTGAAGAACACCGCAGGTGACAAGAAAAAGAAATTAGTAAAACACTGCATTAAAAGAAATTAGTAAAACACTGAGACAGATACCTGTCTCCAGAAAAGCTACTGTAAATGTATTAAATTAACAGAACCAGTTTTACATAATTAGTGATAAAATCATAATCATATATTAAAGATATTCACAGTGTCCAATTTTAGACTCCTGCAATATGATACAACTTTCTCAACCACAAAACAACAGCTTTTATGAAGCAGCTGAAATGGATGCTTCAAAGCAGTAAATGTTTCAGAAGTACAAGTTTAATTTTCCTGTGTCACTCTTTCCCATTCTGCAGTACCTCAGGAGAAATTTCATTCTTTGTCACCAAGAGAAGGAACACAGGGAGAATTGCCACATCACTGGGTGCCAGAACAGTCCTGCCAACTGGCCTGAAGTTAGGACCTTTCCTCAGCCAAAATGTGTATATAATTTAATTTCCTGCTACTATAATCCATAGATGTGTGATCACTTTCCTTACAGTGTATTCTCTAACCTGTTCTAAGCAGTATGTGCTGTCTGTGTTGCAACACAAGCGAAATTGCCCTCAATACTGTCCTGGGGGCACCAGGCACAGCATCTCCAGCTGGACAAGGGGAGGGATTTACCCTCTCTGCTCTGTGCTGCCGCGGCCTCGCCGCGAGTCCTGTGAGCTGGGCTGGGTGCCACAGTGTCAGAAGGAGGGAGAGCTGTGGGAGAACATCCAGAAGAGCAACACAAAGATGAAAAAGGGCCTTGAGAGGAAGCCATGGTCTGTTCAGCCTGGAGAGGAGGAGACTGAAGGGGAGACCTCATTGCAGTCTACAACTTCCTCATGAGGGGAGGAGAAGGGGCAGACACTGATCTCTGCTCTGTGGTGACTGGTGACAGGGCCAGAGAAAATTACATGCAACTGTGTCAGAGGAAGTTTAGGCAGGATATCAGGAAAAGATTCTTTACCCAGAGGGTGACTGGGGACTGGAACAGGCTCCCTGGTCACAGCACCAAACCTTTTAGAGTTTGAGAAGTGTTTGGACAATGCTCCCAGGCAAATGGTGTGACTTATGGGGTGTCCTGTGCAGGGCCAGGATTTGTGTTCAATGATCCCTCTTGGTCCTTCAGGATAGTCTGTGATATTATGACTGTTGTCTCCAAAAAGAAAGTGCTCTTTAACAAATTCTGCTCTCAGTTCTACCCATGAATGAAACATTTTGATGTTGGGGTTTTCTTTCTCATCTGTGTTTTCCCATTGTGGATGTTTTGAACAGATAGCCATCTGTTTCAGTTTCATGAAACGTGTGATAGTACCTTCCATTAAACTCTGTGAACTAATATTGTGAACTAATATTGTTTATATTTGGCAAATTGTTTACTGTGCTACTTTTATCTGTACAAGGAATCATGTTTCCTTACTTGAGGAAGTTTAGCCTGTGTCAGAAGCTTTAGCCCTTGTCAGATAACTTTTTGCATTACTATCACTGGCATGCACTTTTTTTCCTAGATTTCACTTGGTGTGTCTTTATGAATCTCAGTTTTTTGTGTTAGTGCCTAACAGTTTCAAATAAGGATCTTAATTTGCATTATAGGAATGTTCATAACAAAATTGATGGCTGTACCTGCTTTTATGTGTGGCTACCATAGCAGAATCCTTTAAGTATTCCCCCTTTTTTTTTCTTTTTTTTCTTTTTTTTTTTCCTTTATTATTTATATTGGGAGATGTTCTTTATTCATTTCAGGCAGAGGGTTAAAATCTGTATGGGCTGGCCCATTAAATGTAAACTTTGTCTTCTAAACTTGTTTTATTAGAAACATTTTGGTACAGCGTGGAATGGATTTGCACCTCTTACTTGGAGGTTTACTAAATATGGCTTTTAATAATGCACTTTATGTAACTTTCCTACAAAATAAAATTCGTATTTATGAAGGAGTATCCCATCTTCAAACATGCTTTAATTTTTTCAAATATCTAAGAATAGATTTTGGCAGCTGCAGATCCTCTGAGGGGATCAAAATCACTCTGGGGGCAATGTGAAGCCCTGTTCACTGTAGCAGCCATTTCATCTGTCCTCTGCGTGTGTTCTGGGGCTGGATGGTTGGAGAGCAATTGCTTTTTTGGAGATTGCAGGCTTTGCTGTGTAATTATATTGACATGCCTGGTATTCTTGTCTTTAACTCTTCCCCATGTAGAAATTACGCCTTTGGGCTAAAGGATGGATGTGGAATTTCCAGACCAAGTTTGCTTAGCTGCTGCAGTCAGCAGCAAAAACTATACATTCGTGCCTGACTTAGAGAATGTTTTCCTTATGGACTTCCAAACTTTTGGAAGCTTGTTCAAGCTATGATACAGTACTCTAAATGAGCTGCCATAAGCTGAAAAATTCCAGGCATTTCTGTGCATGGGTGTGAATCAGCTGTACAGTACAGCTGCAGTAAGACCAGCAGAGGAGGAAAAGCCATGTGCATTTATTTCTGTCCAGGAAGTCCCAGACAAGGATAGTAGCCCAGCATACTCATGCAACATCTCTTTTCCAAAGCAGAAATCAATCCTCCCCAGGATCCCATTCATCTCCCTGATCCGGAATGCCCATGCCAATATCCTAAGCCCCACACTTTACTACCTCTGGCTTCTCCAATTTTGAAGGCTTGAACAGGCTTCTCCTGTTCAAATGTGCTCTGTCACACATGTCAGTCTAACCTTGTGCTCCCTCCCTTCCCACTGCAAAGGGAGCTCTCTCCAAAGCAAAACACAATCCTGTGCTCTTCCTTCCCTTTCCTACTCCCATCTAATTCATGCCTGCCCAGCACGTGCCCTCTCTGCTCTCCTGTGCTGCTCCTCCCTACCGACAAGAAAACAAGGTCCCAGCACGATTGCTGCCCTCAGCAGTGGCACAGCCCTGTGCCCTGTAGCACTGCCCATATCTGTATCCACTGCCCAGGACAGAGCCTCCTCCCATCTGCCCAGTCACACGTGTGGATCCCAGGCAGGCTGGTTTGGCCTGGCTGGGTGGCTGCAGGCACCTGGGACCTGGGGCAGCTTCTCAGAGCAGGAAGTTTTTATATATAATAAATAATGATCTTTATCTTGCTGCTCCTGTGGAAGGCTAAGCCCGGGAGGCACTGCACTGGCTCTGTGCCCTTACAGCAGGCACAGAGGGACATGGGACAGGTAGTGCAAGCACAGGGCACCAGGCACTGGGATGATGAGATCCTAAAATCACTTTGTGGAAGATTTTGGTGTTTGGCACTAGCTGGGAAAGGACTATACTAAGCTGTTATTTCGCCTGCTAAATTGTTTCAATTCTAGAGAAATAGGTTTCTTTCTCTTTTTCTTGGTATAAAGTGGGGGTATAAAGAGCAGTGGATTTGCTGTATACACTCTATTGTTTTTTATTCTTGCAACTTTTGTTTCCCTGTGTTTTAAAAACAATTTTTGGCAAATACATGTCACAAGACATCACTGTGTCACCATGTCTTGCTCATTGCCTGAAGTGATCCATGAAATGATTCCTGTTCAAGGAAAGAGACTTCTAAAAAAAATAATTAAAAATGGACATTTGAAATATACCATGGAAACAGGTGCCAGGCATTTACATGGAATGAGATTAATTTTGGCAAGTGGAGAAACTCTCAGCAAGCTGATTTGTTGAGGCATGGGTTTGAAAATTGCCAAGTCTTCTCTAACCATGACAAGAAGCAAACTTTGCTTCTTCATCTTTAAAAAAAAGTCAAAAAGATAAGAGCTCTCAAATGTTTTCTGCCAATAGAATATAATTAAATTAAGCAAATAGAATGCAATTTTTACATTGCAAAACTGTTCTTGGTGTACTCTGCAGTCTGTCACATTCTCACAGAAGTGGTGAGTGGCATTTTTTGTCTTATCTTCTGCCACTTCCCTATATTTTCTTTTCCCATCCCTCAAATAACTTTCAGGTCCTTCCTTAGCTTCAAATGAAGAGAAGACAGTGAACAATTTTTCTGAAAATAATCTTAGGATGGAGGTACACACCTTGATTGAAATATTTGCAAAAACAAACTCTCCTTATAGTAAAGATCAATGAGAAAGGTGTTTTTGGTTTGGGTTTTTTATGAAGGCTGTAATATCAGACACATATTTAATATAATTTCTTAAATGAGAAATATATTTTTTGACTAAAGAAAATTATTTTCAAAAGTGTTTTAAAGTGCTAAGGGTCTTGGATCAAGTTTAAAACCAGCCCTAAAATAAAGTTAAAACTCCGTATTTAAATTTAAAAATACTAAATTGAGTAACTTCTTTTTATAGAAGATATACCTAGAGCTTAAGTTAAACTTTGCCCTCTTTATTGCAGTGAGAGTTCCCCTTACCTGACAGTGGTCTAACCATGTTAATATATTAAGCCAAATCTAAAAATACTGAAAAGAGAAAGTAGTTTGGTACACCTTATGCTTTATGTGACTTGTTATATTTATTAACTATATATATAGTTTCTAAAAAAGTAGAAAAATGTGGAAAGCAAAGCTTAAGCAGACCTAAATTCCTTGGAGATGGCATTCCAGTGAGAAAAAAATACCCTTCAAATCTCTGTCCATAAAGGTAAATATTCATTAAATATGCAGAAGTGGAACGTAGTTTACCCATATGTCTGCTCTCTCAAGTTTCATGAGACTCTTTCAGCCCAGATTTTCCATGTTGGCACATAAGTTAGCAAAATTGATGTTCTCGTATGTTTAGGCTTGGTTCCTCTTCGCCTGGGAAGCAGGAGGAGATATTAATAGCTATTACTACTAAAATGGTTTGTGATTTCAGGCTGTATCAAATGTATGACTGTCTTCCTGCTGCACTGCATGAGGGACCAAAGCATAGGCAGGGCTCAGGATCTCCTGCTACGGAGGTTGCCAGATGTTTGTTGTTTGCCAAATTTTAAACAATTACAAAATTTCCACCATATCTTCAGAGCACAGCTTCCTTCCCTTCCCCCTCAGCCAACTTTCCCTCTCCCCTCCCCTTCCCTTGGCTTTGCTTGTAGCTCTGAGTGTTCGCTGTTCCTGTGGATCACAGGCACTGGTTTCTGCTGACTACGAACATTTATTTACATTCAGGTATTTTGCACTGTTAGGTCTACAAATGCAGGCCAGCGATCAGGTTTTCTAAAAAATTTACCTGAAGCCTCTGAGAGGGGGAGAAATAATTTAGACCTTGAAATATGATGGAAATATATGTGTAACAGCTGAATACAAAGTTCCTGAATCTTGATAATGAATTGACATATATTTCAAATCCTGGTAATTTCACTGTTCGTTTGAGATGTGTGTTAAGTTCGGCTGTGCTTTTCTCAGAATTTTGTAAAACAATTTCACATCACTGTGGTGTTCTGGTGATACACCAGGCAAAGGAAGTGGAGATCACACTGTGTAAGGTACATGACCTTACATGAGGTTTTAAATGCATTAACATTTTTTCATGAATGAAATTATTTAGTGTTTAATTAGAGCTAATATCCAGGGAAGAGGCTTCTAGTATGTGGTGTTACAGAGCCAGGAGGTGGTTGCATAGTACAAGAATTAATGACTGCTAATTTTGTTAGCAAATTCGAAGTATTTTAATAATAGAGCAAGTGTTTAGATGCTATCTCTAAATTCAGAACCTACCATACAGGTATTCAGCCAGACTATTTTTATCCAACTGCCACTGTTTCTCAAATCAAATATCCATCCAAATACAAGCATACAAATGGATCTAGAGATGAGGATAGACTCCAGTTGTCCAAAAACAATGTTCAAATGTTTGAAATAAGAGAAGCTATTTTTGTCCAACCACAGTCTTCTCTTGTCCACATGTTTGCTCATATTATTTGACCAGGAACTTGCTTTGTAGCCTTTTTCTTACTGCTGTCATTGTATTGTATGGATGCAGTTCCACACACCTTCTGTGAAGGTAAAGCAGAACTGAGAGAAAAGTCTTTACCTTTGCCCTGAATCACGCTGAAAGCAGCTGGCTTGTTCTCTGAAAGGAGTTAGATGACCTGTGGAAAAGTTGATACACCAACCTTCAATTACAGTCTTTGATCTTCCTGTCCATGCTAAGGACCAAAATAAGATTGTTCTGGCATCCTCTTTGCTTTTACAATCCTTATTTGTTGCTGCTTTGTTTAGTAGAGTTTGTAGATATTATTTGAGTATAGTTCTTGTAATTTAATAGTCATCTGTGATAACCAAAGGCTGTTTTGTCTGGGACAACAAATTAAACATTTCCTAGGAAAAGTGGAGGAGTATGCAAAAATTGCAAGTTACTGTATTGTATTAACTTTTCTGGGTGTGCAGTTATCAGTTATGTTGTTCTGGTTTTGTTAGCCATGAATTGTAGAGATTTTCAGAAGCGCAACTTTTGTTAAGACGTGAAAGCACCTTATGGGGAAGTATTGTTATCACATTCCACTTCGTGTTTAGACTTTTTTGTTCCTATTCTAGCACCCTTGACTGTCAAGTAAATTGGATTATTCTAGTACATTTCCCTCCCACTAAACCTTTCTATTTCTTCTAAGGTATTCTATACTCTCAATTTAAGAATTTGGGTTTTTTAGTTGTGAGTTCAAGATTTAGATGGTATATGCGTTTTCTCTGGAAGGCACTTCTATGACTTCTAGTATCTGTTTTGAAACAAGCTTTGAAGCATATGTGAGAAATACCTCACTGAGTGTTTGCTATATGGTTTCATAATATATGTGTCCTGAACATTAACTTTGAAACAAAAGTAGATATTATCAATACTATCTGAAAAATAACTACTGGACAACTTGCAGTGTGACCAAAATCCTGAGATTTCAATGTAGCCAATTTACTTTGGCTTCTAGGAGTTGGGATTGCTTGCAGCTGACACTCTCTGTGTCTCCTCTGTGACCAAGTACTGTACTTTGAGACATCCCAAGAAACTTTTTCCTAGAACTTGACTCTTCTTGGCTGTGTGCTTGGGCAACAGGAAAACCTCTTCTCAAAGATGCCTCCAAAATACTCAGGAGATAGCGAGGCGGCAGCAGAAGCTAACCCTTGGAATGGTGAATCTACTTTGATCTTCCCGACAACTATCTTGTGGCACCTATTAGTTGACATGCAGTTGTTCTTTTCCTTCAAGAACATGGGTGTGTGAGAGCAGTGCTTTCTTAGGCAGAGAAACTCTAAAAAGAAAGAAACAAAAAGAACTTTTTTTGTTTTCCTCTCTTTTGTCCTCTCTTTGGCAACTACAATAAAAAGCCAGGAAAACAGAACAGATAAAAAGACAAGGTATCTGGGAATCTTAAATAGATGCATTTTTCTGAAGCTGTATTAACTAGCTACACATGTTATTTGGGGGACTTATGAGTGTTTATATGTTTTGCCTTTCTCTTGGAAGCTAACCAAGAGCTTGAAGTTTTTTCACACTTTGTATTGTGAAATCAGTAAGCATGTAGTTCCTTAATGACTACCTAAACAATAATTTTTTTGTGTGTTGATTTTAATGTAAACTTTTCATTTTTCAGCATTCATAGTGCACATTTGGTGCCTTGTCACTCAGATGCTGGCTTTTATGTTAGATCCCCTCACTTTTTGAGTCTCCACTAGCTCTGGCACAAATAAACATGGAACTTAGTTCCAGCTCATAGACCCCTGAGTTACTCAGTGATTGTGACTTTAGAGGTGCAGTGCGACATGTAGATGGCAGAGTACCAATAGCTGTGCACAGATAAGAAATTCTTAATTTAACAGTTCCTCTAATTTTAGTGTATATAAAGGTTAAAATAACATGCACATTGGGATTATTGTTAATCCAGAGATTGTAAACGTGATCTCTTAGTAACCTGATGGTAGTAGGGAAGAAGATCAGAGTAGAGCCACTTCAAAAATACACTGGTTGCCCCAGTTGAACTCATGTTGACATTTAAATAGGGTGTCATGTTCCACAACAGATGAGAAACAATGCTTGGCAAGAAGACCATTTCAAGAAGTGTACAGGAAAATGGGTCTACTTTCTCTTTTCCCAGTGGTGGACGAGCTATTTTGGTGCTGGAAACTGTTCCTGTGTGAAGTGTATGGGAAAGAAATAACAAAAGTACGCTGAATCTAGAGAACGAAAAAAAAATATTTCACAGAGGGTAGCACAGAACAACCTTAAGCCTGTACTTTTACCTGGGGAAACTAAAACCTGGCGACATGGCAAACAGCAGCTCTGCAGAAGACTAGTAACTAAAGTCTTAAAAACACTGGACTTTTGGAAAGAACTCACTTGGAGGAAGTAGGAACAGTAAAAGTAGTAGCTGGACTGACTTTTGCTTCTGGAGGAGTGCTGTTGGTATTCCACAGCCAGCTCATTGGCAGTAGTAGAAATAGCAGGGATTAATCGTTAACTGCTTTGCTGTTTGTCTGATTTTAACACACTGCTGCCAGAGCAATGAAGTATATTATGAATAATATAACAAAGCTAATATTTGTAATATTTTTACTGCTAGCCCAGGTGTGTGTATATATATAGCTATTCTATTACCTGCATGTGGAACACAATACTTTCAAACTATATAATTAGCCTATCACTTTAAGTAATAGCTTCTTTAAAGCTGCTTCTTTGTTTAGATTCCCTTAGATACTCAGTTAAGACACTGGTAATTTAAAACTTGATTTTCAAAACATACTATTTTCTCCTTGTTTTCTAAATAGATCAGTACTAAGAGTAAAAGCTTGGCGCATTGTGGTCAGTAGAAACTATTGTCTTGGACTATGGATCCTATTTATCTGAACACATGATAAATCTAAGCAAGCTGTGGGAAAGACTGGTTGGAGAGTCCTTTTCGAAATTCTCTTACAGGAGTATTTAGCCTCCTTGCTCTTGCATCTTGTGATCTAGGAAAGCATGGTCATTTACTCAGGAAAATCTTCCCTGAGAGTTAGAAGAGTAAGAATTCAGTCTTCAGTGATTTAGGAATTCTTTTCCTGTGTAATAAGTATGATGTAGTCGCTCATTCCCTTCTGTTTTAAACTTACACAACTTCCTGCCAGGGAGGACAGGAAGCTGATGTTCAGATGAAGAGGTCCATACCATGGTAGAGCATCTGTTGTAACTCTGTATGGTGGGTAAGGCATTCCTCTCTTTCAGCAGGAATTAGTTTGAGCTTGTCACAGAAATAGGAGTATCCCAGCTGCCTGAGATTTGCTCAGTAATCACACTGGGATGTTTTTAACAAGATTTAATAAACTTTGACAGGAGCAGGTAGCAGATAAATCAGCGAGATATCCGAGAGCAGGGCTCTAAGACTGTGACACCGTGCTATTTAGTTGGTCTGTGGTAAGAGGCACCTTTTTCATATTGCTGCCTTTAAAAGCTGCCTGATTTGAGGTTATTTCCACTATCAACAAGATTGGGGTTTATTTGTAATGCTAGCTTTGGACCACGTTTTCTGCACATCCCCTGTACATACTGAGCTTTGCTTCAAGTGTGGATGAGCACATTGATTTAATTTTC
>WBNO01032046.1:1351-12119 GCA_013400575.1 Peucedramus taeniatus | reverse complement strand
TAATTACACCGTATCATATTGCTGTTCTTTGAAATCAAGTGACCTGATCTTTGCAATCAAAACTGCTTGCACTATAGCAAGCACAGAACACTACTTTCAATTCAAAAGTACATTCAATTCAATTTTAATTTTCAGAAGTTAAATAGCTAAATTGGATTTTTCTCTACTGCACTATTGTGATACTATACATACAGTACACATTTCAATGTGTCTTAATTTCTGGGTCAAGTACACTCAGATTCATAGGCTGGCAAATTTTCCCATAAGCTGTTTGTGTCAAATAGTGATTGAGCAGAAATACCGCCCTGAAAGGTCCCAGGAAAAGCATTCTATNCCAGAAAACAGAAAACTCTCAATATTTAGAACAGAAGTAAGATACGGGCAAAAGTTTTTGGAATTAGCAGCATCATGATAATTCCTTCTGCAATCTCTGCAGAATGCATGGCTCGTGTACTTTTTGATTGCATAACTTCTAAGGTATATTAGTTTGCATTGGGATAACTGAATATATGAATACAGGCAAACTATATATGGTCAGTATTTACTGACATGTAACAATTTTAGCTTTTATGTAGCATACCTGTGCACCACAACTTTTTATATGTATTTAAAAATACCACAGTATGTATGACTTACAACAAATAAATTTTGCTTATAATGTCAAAGTATGTCTGCAGTAAGCCTAGCCACCCATGTAATTATACTTTAACATATATTTGAGATTTTAATTAATTAAAAACAATGTCTTTTATTCTTTTGAGATTAAAAGTTCTCTGATTTTTTTTTTATATTTCTTTTAAACGAAAATGGGCAAATACTGAACAAACAAAAAAGCACAGGACTTTGGCAAGTAGGCTAGTTCAGCATCCTAACTTTTAGCCCTTGCATAAGGAAATACTACTAAACTCAGCAAGATCCATACCATAGATATTTTAATTTACAGAGAATGTGGTCAGCAAGTACTTCATAAGTTAAAAAGAAGAAAAAGAAATCTTATATCACACAATGTCTATTTCCACTAATATGACAATATAATAATGAATAATAATGAATAAAATAATGAAAATATGACTTCATTTTGCAAAATAAAAAAAAAAAAAACTAATGCAAAATCTAGCTATGGCCAGATCATTTAACCTATTTTATTGTTCATATGCAGTTCTTACCTGTTTCAGGATCACTGAAATCTGGTAATGTAATTGTATTGAGCTGTCGTCTATCAGCAATAGCTCTGTCTAACAAGCTGCTCCCACGTCCAGAATCACTGTAATGAAGCACAGAAATTGTAAGCTATTAAAATACGAAATTATATACTGATATACAAGTTGCATGCTGCCCTACTCCCACAAAGGTTCTTGCTATAAAAGTTACTGCTATGACCAAATTTAGTACCAAGCACCACTAACCACTCACAGAGCATTAAGCCAGTTGCATTAAAACAGAATTAAGCTGAGCAAAATGAAATCCTTATTTACTTCAGCAATTCTTTTTTCATAATTAATACAACGAAAAAGGGAACAGTGGCTTTTAATTTAATTCGTAACTAACATATGTACAGAAAGAATCCATTGTACCTTGAATATTTATATGATATGGGGTACAGGTTTCACAGAAAGCTGAGAAGGCAGGTGTAAGTTTGAAAATCCACACTTTCTACAGAATGAATAGAAACATTAAAGCCAGGATATCTAATTTTAGGTAAAGATGTTATAAAGGGCTGGTTTAGTTTTGTGTTTTCATTTTTTAATATATGCACATATACATATTAACTGCCCAATGTTAAACTTGACTCTAACAGCATAGCAGAAACATTTTTAACACTTTCAACATCTCAGGAGCCTAAGCAGTAGCACTGATTTTTACTGATTGCACCTGTGGGCAAATGTACTTAACTTCTACTTTAGCAGTAAATCAGTATCTGCCCCTCAGGCTTCCTGTAGATATGCTTGCTGAAAAACTTACTGCTCCTAGAACTACTATTAAAAATTCAGCAGAAGAACAGGGACTGAAGAACTAAGTGGTTTTTTCTCCTTCAGATGAGGCAAGCATTGAGACACATTGTCAGCAAAGTGTAAGGAAGCACATATGGACATTCCTTCTTTAACATTCTACAGTTAATACAGTAATTTCATTTTTAGGACCACCCCACAAATGTAGAAGTAATTAAGCTTTAAATCAGTTGAACTGTTAGCCCAACTTAGCAGAGTGCAATCTTTTGTCTGATTCTCCCTGAAGAGAAAAAACTGCACGAAATTCCTGATTTAAAGTAAAACCTGAGAAACTTTAATCTAAACTGCAAGCCTGGAATTCAGCACATCTCTCCATTTGCCTTAATTTTACAACTGCCTCCTTCTGAATTTGGATTGAACAAAGGGCAAGAAGTCTCCCAACAGTTCTTAATAGTTGCAAAAGTCAATGAAACAACACTCCCTCTTTTTAGAGCTGTTACTAAAATGGTAGAATTAAAATTTTGCATTACCCTGACATTACTGCATTATTTCCTTACAAAATGACATCATTATAGAAATCCACAGGAAACAGAGGGGAACTTTCTGGGCCATGCACTATCAGCTATAGTTGTTACATCACTTGGTGTAAATTTTCTGTGGTAATTACTTCCTCAATCCACATGCAACAACATGCTAAATGTTGCTGACAAGTAGAGCCAGACCTACTGTCAATATCTTCTAAGCACAGCACTGGCACTGTGGTTTATTCCTTTTTCAAAAGCAGACCATGAGGTGGAAAAGAATTCAACTATTTTCTAATGCATTTTAAGCAGTAGGCTAAAGGCAAACACTTAAATTTTCCAAGCCTTGCACCACAAAATAATTTTAAAATTCATATTAACCATCTCATGAGGAAAAAGTCTGTATGTCAATTAAAGACAAAAGTTCTATATTGACTGAACAAAAGCAATTCACAGTATTGCATTTGGCCTTTTTAAGGCATGTCTAGGTATTTGTGATTTTTTATAATTAAAATATTATTAAGGACACTGAACCCATGTTCCCACACAATCGGATTCATTGAAGAAGAAATATTTAATATAAACTACAGCTTATCAAAAAAGTAAATTCTTATCTCATTGGGAAAATGATACACCAAATTAGTTTTCAGTCTAAATCATAATAGAAACAGATATTTCAAATAAGCATAAAAGATATTTAAATCTTTGAAGAACAACATTATAAAAAGGTTTAAAATTATTAAAATACCTTTTATTACTGGCTTAAAGACCTTTTTTTAAAAAAGGCTCCCATTATTTCCAGTGGGAGACATAATTTTAAAATGGTGCTTTTCAACAAAATGAAGTCTGTGTTAAAACTGCAAAAGTTGAAAAACTAAAGTTTTCACAACAATCTTACATCAACATTCTTCAGTACAAGAGGAGTGCAGCTGGGTGAATAGAACTTCCCAGTCACATTTCAGGTCTCAGTGATAACTGCTACGCCTGGATAGGAGTTGGATGGATCTGCATTACTGTGATACAATATGTAGCTGCTCAGTTCTTACATTTCACACAGACCAGCCAAAGAAAGACTACAACTCAGTATCCTTATTCACTGCTTGATGTAACTCTGAATGTGTGATTTGGGAAACCTGTCTCCTTCCATCATGACACTTACCCACAGTTCCTCTTCATTCCATTCTGAATTTGATTTTAATGCACTACCATAACTTCAAGAAAAGACTTAGATGTCAAGATAAAAAAAAGTATGAAAAAAAATCAGATGAAAAGTAGTCCTCACTAATTTTTCCACTTAGATGTTTTTGAAGGAGAATGGTGCCAAGGAGAGTTATCAACCACTGCTGTTTGAAGCTGACACAGCCAAGAGTAAGTTTTCACAGTCACTGCTGATGCCTGAAGGAGGCATTACTTAACGTGTGTTTAACATGGCACAGTTGCTCTTAGCACAAGAACAAGAACAACAACGCAGTAATGACAAGTTATGATTAGGGCCCTGGTATGTGTAAAGGATATAACAGCTGAGATGGAAGGTGAAAAGTTGTGTTGGAGTACATGCAAAGCCAGTCTGAAAGTAGGCTTGTACAGAAACTGTAGCTATTCTGCAAAGTGCAGCATTCTGATACTAAACTCTTAACCCTGCCTGCCCACACACATAACCAGCTAACTAAAATAAAGCACCACCCACTAGGTTAGAAGAGAATTTTTCTCCCTGGCCCCTACTCCTCATTCAACTACTTTGAATTGAAAAGATTCAGCTCAAACCTTTCTGATTGCTGACACACTTGCTTTCTGTAACCTGAGAGATGCTCCCTGCGCCACAATGCAGTGTCAGGGTCTCTCAATATGCTGTGACTTGACTCAGGTGCCCTCCCAGGCTTTTCCTGCCACACCCTCCAAACTTTGCTGCTCTGAATGCTCACTAGCTCCCTAAGCAGAGAAGCAGTTTTCCCTCTTCTGCCATTAGGTCAACTCTCTCAATCTTCTTAAAGATATGCATATTCATTTACATGACTGGAATCAAAGTACAGCAAAAACTGAATGTCCATCATACTGCTACACAGGTATCTGATGCCACCTGGTACAAAGCTCTTCTGCTGTAGCATCTCTTCTCCAGAAGCTGTCAACCCTTCAAAGAACCAGACAGCAGGAAATTCTGCTTGTCTCCTTCTCCAGGTATTTGACAAACATGTTGAATAGTACCAGCATGGATTTCTGCTAAGTAGCCTTCTCATTTGTTTCACAGCTTATATAAATATATATGGAAAAGGACCTTCATAAAAGCATTTTGGAAACCCAAACAGGACTATAACAACTTACTTATGCCTTTGAAGACCCTAAATAGGTTCATAAGCAAGACCTCCTTTTAAAAAAACAGCCATGCTGACTATTGCAAGCACATCCTTTCTATCCATGTGATCCGTGACATTTCTATGGTTCTAATCAATATCTTGCCCTCTTTCATACTATTTAGTGAAAGCCCTTGAACTAAATTCCTACTACAGCAATCTCTCCACTAGCCAATTTAAAAGACTAAAACCTTGATCGGGAAACAAAACAAGACCATACCAGTACACTGAGAATTGGGTAACTCATTTGAATTACCCACTCTGTGTAACCAGTCTTTATCATTGCAGAATTTAGTAGCTTTGGCATACCTTACTTCACAGAACCCTGGGTAGTTCCACATAACCATCAACTCGTGTCTTTGAACATCAGACTCTAGATTTCCAGAGGATTAGTTTGTTTATATGAAATACCAAAACAAGTAAATGCAGGACTTCTGACCTAATTTTGCCCTGAAAAGCGTAAGGTAGCAAGGTAGTGAGCAGCCCAGCACTCTACAGCATCTTACCTTGGGTTAGTTAGATTGTAGCAGGATTTCCAAATCTGGAGCATGTGTTTACAGGTAAGGAGTGCTTCATCTGGGCCTCTGCTTAGGGACTCCAATTTGACTTTTGTAAACAGCAATCTAGTGAAAAGGAAAAAGAAGTTAAAAGAGATTCCAATTCAAGAAAAACATTTTAAAAGACAGCATCACACCAAACTGGAGAAAAACATAACTTCAAATACAGTAATATTTAAAGTTAAATGAAGTAATTGCAATAAATATCTAAAGCCATCAAAGTAACAGTGCTTTTTACAAGACGCGTTTTTCAACTGAACAGAAGCAATAATTGACAGGATTTTTATTTTACTTAAAAAAAAAGTTATAAGACAATGTAGCTTATTGAAATTAACAGTACCACAGGATTCCACAGGATGTATCAAGTTGAAGGTTCTCCATCAAGATTAACCTAGACAGCTTCCTAGTTATTTAAAGAATATAAATACAATGTGCAATAACGGAGCTAGTCCATTGGTAGGCACATTTATAGGAGTCACAGCACCTAGGAACAGATAATACACTAGAAAAATACTAATTTAAAAGCAATTTTTAGCAAAATTGCAGATTAAAGAGCACAAAGCAGGAGGAGAGCATGCATATAAAACTGTTAGCCTACTTTCTGTTTTAAAACCCAGGTGTCTTCTTTTTGGCATTTTATTCCACTGCAACCTTAATCATACTAAGTGAAAAATTTATATGATTGCTCATATGGTTTGCGTGGGAAGACTGAGAAGGGTGTGGAGGGGGGGGATGTGTGAAAGCTCAGAAGTTTCTTATCCCAAATACAAACTTGGAGGCTGCTAATAGTAACTCAAAAGTGCAGAGAGTTTTCTCAAGAATAAGAAATTACATCAAGTTATAGTAGTTAAATCTTCAGCATTGCACTGAACATCCTCAGCAGAAAACACCCAGCATGTAAATCTAAAAATGAATCCCACAACCTTAAGTGTACAATGTGTGCACTGTGGGACTGAGGAAGAAACAAAAGGCAGTTTGCTGGGTTAGTTTAAGAAAATGAGCATTTGCCAGGTACATAAGGTCGTACAAAGTCTCACTTGATATCTTGTAAGAATGTAGAGCAGAGTAATCACTCTGTAATGTAGAGCAGTTATACTAGCTTAGCTTTCTTCCTATCAGTAAATTGGATTTGATTATATGGATAATTTAAAGATGTATTTCATTTGGCAGAGATGTCCTCTCTAGATACTCATTTAACAGTGACTGTGTCACTGAATGAAAAACATGTCCAGGTCTGTCCATCATTTTACTGAAGAGAGAAAGAAATATGACAAATAACATCTTCCTTCCTTCACACTCCCCTCAACTAGTCTACCCTTAACAAGTGCACACATAAGCCTCACCCAAACAGCAAGACCTAGGCATCAAAACCTGAAACCAAAATCACAGGAATCTGTCTCATACAATCCTTTCCTGCTTCTCTGTATGTAAGACAGTACATTTGACAGTTTGAAAAGCCCATAGAAGCTCAATTGCTTAAAATTTGTGATCATAAAGCATTTTACAAAAGTTATGGAACTTTTATAATAATCAATTCAAAAGCATTGAATTTGCAAGTCATTCTAGAGTCAATAATCATAATATATACCTTATCATTAACAGTTTACAGATAGACTGAATTTCCATTAACAGTATTCAACCATTTAAAAGTTTTAGGGATTTTGTAGCAGAGGGGAGGCACAGGGTCAGCAAAATGCTAAGATTCAACAAGCAAAATTTAAAAGGAAAAATGGAGCAGGGGATAGAAAAGGAGGGGATATGGTTATTAAGAAATTACTTAAAAACACATGTACAATATAACAGGAATCAGTGCAACAAAAACAATGGAACCTGGGCTACTAGTGGAGGATTCAACGTCAAGACAGCAGAACACAAATATACTTGTAAGAATGAAAGCAACACATCAGTTTGGTGCTTTTGGATGCACTTAGTACATGTTGCAACATCATTCTTGTTTCTTGTGCATTATGGCAGTCAACAGGACAGGGTGTTCACACATTTTCCAAAATATAAACAACAAAGTATATGATGGAAAAATATTCACAATTCTAATAAAGAAAGGCTAGGACATTGTATCTAATAAATAAAGTACACTGGTGTAGGATTATCTGCACTATAGCAAAAATCATCTTGTAAGTAGAAAAGGTTGCATTTATAAAGCCACACAGAGCAGCTTCCCTGGATCCAATTAATATTTGGACTATAAATCTTAAAAGAACTAAGACACTTCAGAAAACTGAAACACGATGTTAATAATAAAACGAAATCCTGCCAACTACACATACTTCACAATGGGGGAAGGAAGGGAAGAGGAAGGAGGCAACAGAAAGGAGGAACACCATGTGACAAAGAGACCTCTCATATTACCTTAATTATATCAAGTTCCCTTGAAACGTGGCTGGAGGTATAAGCAGCTTAGGGACAAGTACTACCAGGAAGGTTTTAGAAAGCAAGAGGTAGGCTATCTGAAAAAAGATTTTCTGAAAGGTCAACTTCAAGCATCAGTGAAAACAGCTTCTCTGGAATACAGCCTGCATTACAGACACAGAGAATTTTAAACCTTAGAAGTTTTGATACACTACTAAAATGATGAGCAATAGGTAAAAAACTACCAAGTGATTGGATGATGACATTTGAGCTGAACATCATTAATTATCTGTTTGTGTCTGTTTGATAGTCAGAAGTTTAAATTACTGGCAAATGGTGCCAGAGTACTCTTGACATGGTGCAACAGCATTCTATTAAGAATAGAAGAACTGAGGAAAAAGCAATATTCAAAAAAGAAATGAAGAGTAGAACAATGTGTGTCAGAGATGGAGAATAAATACAACAGATAATAACAGAGATCTGTTTGGGTCAAATCCTTTGGGGAAGGGAGGTAGGTAAAACAGGTTCTTTCAAAGACAGACTAATAGGGCATTTGTTCCAGCAACAGAGTTTTCTATGGATGCAGATCTTTAACATCGCTAAAAATAAAGTGGATTGTATCTTTTTAGGAGACTAATTACCCAGATACAAAATGAAGAACAAATCAAACTCTTAAGTGGAAAGACTTAGTTATTCTTGGAGCTAATAGCTGATAAATTTATGAAATAGCTACTGAAGCAGCAAATGACTCCGTTACTTGAAGACTGTTCTCACTAACTAATGAGGACATTATAAAACAGCTGTTCATAACCTAATCCATTTATTACTGGATTTCTATATAAATAATGAAAAATTCCAAACAGGTTTTATAACTAGGTCTTTGAATGTCAGTGACAGATAACTTGATAGCAAAGGTTAGCAAAGACATCCAAGATGCAGCAGAAGCCTGGTGTTTAACACAAGGCTGCTCAAACATTTAAGGATCTGTGTCAAAATTCCATGTGTAACAAGCCAATCATTGATAAGATGTGCAAGTAAGACATCAGAAATGTGCAGAGATCCTATCAAGAACGGCAGGGGACAGGCAGGGGACAAAAGAGCAACACAAAAAGCTGCATCTTATGTACATTAGTAAAAAGCAAAGCTAAACTACACTTGAACAGATTATTATACACTAAAATTATAGTCTTTTAAGTTTGGTTTTGTTTTTTTTTTTGTATCAAAGTAGGAAAAAAGAGAAAATATATTTACTAAACGGGGAGGAAAATTAAGAATATTCAGGAATGAACCCCCAACCTTCACCTTAATCTTCACCTATGTTGTCTGAGATATGAAAACTATGACAAATGGAGAATAGGAACACCTTAAGAATGACTAAAGTTAAGGCAGTCAAAAATAATCTATTTCTCAGAATTATGGAAACAATGACGCAAAGGATTGTCCTTTCTAACGTAAAAACTTCAAAGAAAATGTCACTTCTGGAATGACTGGGGAACAGCATCTATATTGCCAATGATTCTGTCAGGAGGGAAGGAGCATTAAACAACCTGTGTAGCCATTATTCCAAACCAGAGCTGCCTAACAACTGGGCTCATCAAGGTAAGACGGCTGTGAAGAAGCCAGATGCAATTCAGGGACTACTCACTGGAACAGAAGGAGAAAGACACAGTGGCATTGTACAATATTCCAGTGAGACCACAACTGGAATGTTATATGTAATTCTCATTGTAACAGCTAAAAAACCCACACACTTGAGGAATTTCAAACTGGAGCAGCTTTACAGAAAGGCTGTAAGGGTGATCCATTTACTGGAAACTACAGAGTACAAAACATACTTCATTTAGTCAGTCTAGCAGGAAAAAAAAGCCAAGAAGTACAAATTTTTTCTATAAATACAGATGAGACAAGCAGGAGGAAGGGAAAAGAACAATTTATCTAGAGGAAATTGTTTCCACAAAAACAAGTATATCTAAAGGCCATTCAGACTATTAAAACACTAAGGATGTGAATTAGGTCTCCTAATTTATAATTAGGTTGTAGAAAAGACTGCTTCCTCACAGTTTGTTTTGTTTTCACCACAGAAGAGGTGGTGCAAATAACCTAACTTCGTAAAATACAACTGGTAAGTTCATGAAAAGTATTACAGATAGGACAACTATAATAATGGGGCCTTGTGCTGTTTAAGAGTCTTGCTACTGCTTTATTTCCTAATCAGTGCAAACTAATCTATTAATTCATGATCTGTAGCTTTCTTTACCAGCCAACCAGTGTAATTTGTAGCAAAGAACTTAGGAATCTCCAAAATACAACTGTTGTCCTAATTCTCATCCAACCTGTTTCACTTTTTGAAGATGCTGCAACCACCAATTTTCTTCCATAGCAACTCTCTTGTAATGTCAGGAGATCAAGAGGAGTTAATTGTTCCAATACTGGCTTTAGCTATTGAAGGTATTTCTAATCTGTTGAATGAAGCAAAAATTTGAAGTATGGAAGACTGAGCTCTGCTATGTGACAAGTAACACTACCAAACACTGAGAACTCAGTTATTTCAGTAAATAGGTACTGCTCACCTCAAGCATAATTTTAAAACCAGCTGGTTTGCTTTTGGGATCAAGTCAGCAATTTCCACAAGTTGATGTGCACTGTAAGAGCACAATGGCTTGGATCAGCCATAGCTGGCTATCTGTACTTAATACACTACTGCATGGATGAGACCTGCCTTACATTCTGTGATCCTTTCTTCAAATCAAGCAACATGACACTGTGATGCTTCCCCCAGACCTGCAGGCTACAGCAGTGTCATTCAATGCAGGAGTAATCAGGAATCTCCCTAAAGTCCCTCAGACTAAGCAACATCCTACAGGAAACTTATAGTTCCAGTAGACTTCTTCTGAAGGGTCCATATCCCCATATCCTGACCAAAACTGATCAGAATGCTCTATTTTCAGTTAGTGCTGGAAGCAAATTTCATTATTATTCTCTTATTATACAAATTATGCACGTTGTTCAGAGCTTGGAGAAAATAA
>WBNO01032045.1:0-17260 GCA_013400575.1 Peucedramus taeniatus | reverse complement strand
CCTGTCTTTCAAACCAAGACAAAGCCTAACTAAAAATATGTTTAAAAACCACCCTGTTACCACTAGCCCAGAAATCCCATACATTTTAAGCACAAACTTCCTCCCAAGTGGGTATTTCAAAAACCCAAAAAGACTGAAGTAAGCATTTAAAATAACAACTATAAAAACAGAAATCATCAAACAATTAAACACCTTAGCAAAACTATCAAAAAACCCATCTACAATAAGACTCCTAAAAGTAGAAAAGCAACAAGTACCAATTTCCACCTCAACAATACACCACCAACAATACAAAAAAACTCAAAACACCATAATCCCCATCCACAAAATAATCTGTAAACTAAAAAACCAAAGACTAATCAACAAAACCCATTTGCCCTTCAACAAATCTAAAAAAAAAAATAGAGATTAACTATAGACTATTGTACCTTTAATAAAGTGACTCCGCCATTAAACACTACTATACCAAACATATTAAAGTTTCAATACAAGCTAGAGTCCAAAGCAACAAAGTAGTATGCCACTATTAACATTGACAATAAATTTTTCTCCATCCCTTTAACAGCAGAAAACAAGCCTCAATTTACACCTAAAACCAACTACCCCAGGGGTGGAAGCACAATCCTACCATCCACCATAAACTAATCCAGACTGCACTAAAAAAAAGTAATACTCCAGAACATCTACAGTACATCAATAACATCATTGTATAAGAAAACACAGCAACAAAAGTAATTTTAAAAAGAGAAAAAATCATCCAGATTCTCCTAAAAAACAATTTCACCATTAAAAAAAAACAAAGTTAAAAGACATTCTCAAAAAAATCCAGTTCCTAAAAATAAACAAGACAGACAATGTCAAATTCCCACCAATATCATCAACAAAATCACAACAATATCTCCACCAACCAACAAAAAAACCCCACAAGCTTTCCTAAGCACCATAGCCTTTTAAAAAATACCTATTCCTAAGTACAACCAGATTGTAAGCCCTCTCTACCTAATCACCCACAAAAAAAAACACTTTCCAAGAGAGCCCTAAACAAAAACAAAACTTTACCCAAATTAAACAAGAAATCACTCACACAATAACCCTTAACCCAATCAAAACAAAACCAAATATAAAAAACACACTCTACTCAGCAGCCAGGAGTCATAGTTTATCCTAAAACCTTTAGCAAAAAGTACCTAGTAAGCCTCAAGACCAACCACTAAGATTTTAGAATCAAAACTACAAAAAATCTAAAGCCAACTACAGTCCAACAGAAAAAAAAATTAGCAACCTATAAAAAAATCCAAATTGCTTCAGAAGTAATCAGCACTAAAACTCAACTCCTCCTAGCACCCCAACTACCAGTACTCAGAGTAGATATTCAAGACAAAACCTCTATCCACCATGCCACCAATGCCACATAGAACAAATAAATTACCCTCATCGCGCAACATGCCCATATTAAAAAACTAAATCACCCTAAGATTTTTTAAATAATTACAAATTAGCCTAAAAGTGAAAACTTTAGTCTCACTAGCAAAAAAGAACAAAAAGTAACAGGTAATAAAGAAGCTCCACCATACAAGCAACTACCAACAAAAAAAAACACGCTACACTCTTTTTACTCATAATGCTTACCGCATTGTAGGGATAAAACAAATATAAAAACCAACCATATAGAACCCCACACAACAAGTCACTAAATCTACCAAAAGAAAAAGTAAATCAAACCAACTAAGCTCAAAACTATTCAACTGTCACTAAAGATTACAAAAAAAAAAAGTAGCCAAAAATCTGCCTCTACACTAATTCGTAAATAGTAACCAATACTCTATAAAAATACTTAGAAAAGTTAAGAAAAGCTAATTAACAGCATAAAAAACCCAAATTTAAGCTACTAATAAGTAAAAAGACATCACTACCAAAGTAAAAAAACTACCTATAGAAGTTCACCATATAAATACCCATGTCCCCAAATGTAAAACCAATAAAGAGCACCAAAACAATCAACAAGTAGATCAGGCTACAAAAGTAGAACTATCAGAAATAGACTTTAATTAACAACACAAAAGAAAGTTATTCCTAGCTAAATAAGCTCATAATGCCTCAGATCATCAAAGTAAAAATACCACCGATAAGTAAACACAAAACCAAAGAGTAAATCTAACCATAAACAGTATTTTCCAAGTTATCCATAACTATGAAATGTGTACCGCCATCAAACCAACCAAGCAGTTAAAGCCCCTATAATATAGTAAGCAGTAATCCAAATATAAGTATAAAGAATCCTAACAAATTAATTACATTACACTACCCCAGACACACCAAAGTAAGCACTATATACTCACAATAGTTGAAGCCACCACAAGATAGTTAAAAACCTACCCTGTACCTCACACTACAACCCATACCATCATCCTAGGCCTTAAAAAAGAAGTCCTTTAAAAAGATAGTACCACTAAAAAGATTAAATCAAACAACAAGACTAATTTCAAAAACAGCCTTATCAACACCTGGGCGAGGGAACATAGCATTAAGTAACTGTACCATATCCCCTACCATGTACCAACTACAAACAAAGTAGAAAAGTACAATAAACTATTAAAAACCACTTAAAAACATTAAATAAAGAATCTTTCAAAAATTGAGAGCAGCATCTAACAAAAACCACCTAATTAATTAACACCCAAAGCTCTACGAACCGAGCAGGCCCTGCCCAATCTAAGCCCCTAAATACAGTAGGCAGAGACAAAATCCCAGTAGCACATGTCAAAAGTTTGTTTAAAAAAAGCTTAAATCAATTCTGCCTCAAGTACAAACAAACCCATTTGTAAAGTTGTCTTTACTCAAAAACCAAGTTGCACGTAGCAAATAATACAGAAAGATAACACAATATATACCTCAAAAAATCTAATTATTAAGTTAAAACAATGTGTAAATATCACTGTTTACTAAATGTTACTAACAATATTTGTATATAACTGTATACTATATATATGTATGTATAATATATGTGTTTATAGAGTTAGAATATATATTAGTTTTACTAGTAAACTAGCAATATAAAGATATGGGGTGGAATGTCCTAAAGTAACTTTATGATGCTCGTATCCCCATTCATCTATTTAACCCAAAAATACGTTTTGCACCATTAAGACTAGTTCTAAGAGCAAAGAGAAGAAAAAGCGTGCAGTTTGTTTTCAGAAACTGCACTCACTCCTCCACATTCCTGCTCCTAGACCGTGTTGTCTGCAAACAGACAAGACAGAGCTCTCCTTTGCTTTTAGTTAGTTTTTAGCTAGCTAAAGCAGAAAAGTTCCCTAGACTGTAGTTTTCTTTTTCTTTAAACCTATTTAAACCTGCTCTAAACTAAAAACCCAGAAGAGCACCAGCAGCTCGCACCTGTGGCCCACAAGGCTGAGCCTGGGCCACGACATTTCCAGCACCAAAAAGACTAATAAAAAACCAAGTAAGCTCAGCTACAACCCATGAAAAAGATTTTCTGATTTTATCACCTCTTTTTAGAACAGCAAGAAGTTTTTATTATTTAATATTGTCCATTTTTTGTGCTAGTAAATACTTTGCCTATTAAATAAACAATTTTTTCCACTTTTCTCCAAAGAAACCTTTTTCCCGAACCAGCTAAGAAAAAGACTGCCTAAATTTGCTTTGTAGAAAAAAAACCTTTAGAAATTTTCTCCCAAATTTACCCTAATCCAAGACAGTTCTAAAGTTCCATCCTTAATTAATTATTGAATTACTGTTTGTAACTTTTTTCTTCCTTCTAAAGAGAGTGGGTATTGCCATACTCGAACTGGGCAATCTTTGTTAGTTATTTTAATTACTATAGGGATTATGTTTAACTTGCCCCTATTTCCAGGCTTGGCTTAAACTACTTCCTTAATTTGTTTTTCATCTTCTTCTTTTAAACAGAGGAGTTTGACTACCATTTTCTCTCCCTCTGGAAGCACTCTGATACGTAACTGCACTTGCAAATCCCTCCCTAGCAAATTGCATCCTGCCCCTGGTTCTAATAAAATATGCCCCATTCCTATTTTGCTTGTTCCCTCAAATATTGCATTTTTTATAACTGGTGCTTTAAATCCTTCTCCTTTTGCCCCTACTACTTGAATTATATTTTGGTTTTTTTTGCATTTTTTTGGAATTCTACAAACAGGTCCTCTCAGCCCCTGTATCTACTAAAAATTAAAATTCTTCCTCCTGGGGTCCTACTTTTAAAGTTATCAAAGGCTCCTGTTGATATTTTGACCCCAGGAGGTAGAGCCCCTGGCATTCCTATTTGTTCATTTCTCAAGCTTTCTTAAAAACTTTCAGGTCCTTTTCCCTCTGTGGGCAGTTTCACCTCAAATGTCCAATTTCCTTGCAATAGTGACAGATTGGGCCTTGGTTGTTAGGTTCCCCTTTTCCCTTTTTAGGGCCCCTTTCCCAGGGAGCTCTGTTCCTTTTATCTTTCCCCTGGTTCCACTTGCCTTGGCCTGACTGGGATCTCACTTCTTTATGGGAGTGGGTGCTTACACGCTGGTTCCTCTCAGCAATAGCAGTTGCCATTATTTTAGCTTTTTGCCTTTGCTTTGTTTTCGTCCCTCCCTACATATACCTTTTGGGCTTCTTTTACAGGTCATTTAATTTCTTGTCTTGCCATTCTTCCAGTCTTTCTAGTTGTTTTTTTTTTAAATCTGGCCAAGCATGAGTGACGAAAGTTACCTTTAAGAAGGCTTGTCCAGCTACTGTATCAGGGTCTATACCTGAGTGCAGCAGGACAGAGGAGAGGCTCTGAGTGTTCTCATACTTTTCTTAACCTTTCCAGCCATTCAGTTCTAGTCTCTTACTTCTTTTGTTGTTCAGCAAATTCTTTATGGGCATTCTGAGTTGGTGGAGCAGCTTCTCTAATCCCCTTGACAATTAATGTTCTGTCATTTTCCATGTTTTGCCTTCCCCTGGGGTTATTGTGCTCTCAATTAGGACATTGCAAGGGCATTTTCTGATCCCCAGGGAGTCAGTGTGCACGTTCCCTTTCCTATATCCGCATACCTGCTGCTGGGATCATTTGTCTTTCTTCAGGTATAAACAAAAGGTTTGCATTTCGTCCCAGGTATAAAAATTGTGTCCCAAATATTGGTCTATTTGTTCTGCTAATCCAATAGGATCTTCTAGTAGACCTTATAATTCCTTTTTAAATGTTCTCACTTTGGTGGAATTAAGTGGGGCAGTTACAAACCTGATTCCCCTGTGTGCCTGTCTTAATGGTACTTCCGGAAGGGGGTATAGTGCCACTGCTTGGTTCTCATTTTTTAATTAATCTCGTTGGACTGCTCTTCCCCTGGTATTCTGACTAGGTCTGTCAGGGTGTCGAGAGGGTACATTAGGTGCTGGTGGATATGGAGGGGGAAGATAATCTAAGGGGTTCCAGTTTTTTGTTTCTTTTAATTTAAACATGTTCACCTTCCCCAGAGAAGCCTCGACCTTCTAACAGGCAGCATAATCACTTTCTTCCCAGCTAACTGGTTCTTTAGCATTCACATGAATATTCAAAGCTTGACACATCCACCCCTCAAAAGAACCATGTTTCGGCCAGAATAAATGATCCAATCTTATCTCCTTTTTCGTCTATTCTATTATACAATAATGTATAATTTTAATTTTCTTTTTATTCTTCGTGTCAGAATTATGTTCCCACTGTGCCAATTTTATCCCTAGGGGGCTATTGGGAGGTATATCTATTGATGTTTTTATACTCCTCTTTCCCCTGGGGGTTTTCTCTTTGCTTGCTTTGTGTCATGTTTTCTCAGTTTATTCTGGCACCCATTCGCACACCTTTTTTTCTTCTCTCTTAACTTCCAAGCAAATCTGACTCTACACCTTTAACATGTATTTTTCCAGTCCTTCTCGGGTATAGTGCAAGCTCTGGGAACTAAATACTGTTTCCCACACACTATTTTAATTATCTCTGCCTGTTGTGACTCGATCACTGCCTCTCACCAAGCACTTCCTGTCCTTGGACTGTCTACTTCCTCATGTCCTACAGAAATTAAGAAATTTAATGCCTGATTTCTGGTTCTTAATTCTGCTCTTTCACACTCCCGGCACCAGACACCCTTTGGCATGGCTGTGCAATACCACCTCTTATAACAGATTTTACATTCACACAGTACCTAAGGTTGACATCCACGTCTACAACTTAAACACAAAATTACACTTATACAGAGGGTACAAAATCTTTATTAAAAATTTTATATAAACAACAAATGCTTCACTTTTTTCCAGCTGCTTCAGTCACACAAAAAGTGGAAACATGGATTGAAGCTCCTCACTCGTTTCGTACTAAAGTACGTCTCATTCACTCAGCACTTACACTTATCAATTACACAGGATGCTGGACATACACATATACTTCACTCTCTCTTCACTCCTTATTCACACATTTACACAATGCTAAGGTACCTCTGTTGTTTGGTTAGGTGTTAATATCCTTCTGCGGGTACTATTTATCAGATAAAATGATTTAAATTTCTTCAGAACCCCCTCTTTTCTATATTGCCCCTCTAAGTGGAATAACCTTCACTAAATTCTCGATTTGAATCTCCCCGGATAAGGATCAGAATCTCTTTGCGTCCCGCCCTTTGCAGCCCGTTGTTCTAACTACTGTTTTACACACAAACATCCTTAATCAATTTGGTGACTCACCCAGCCATGTACTTAAGCACGGACTTACAGTATCAGGCTTAAGCATCAATGTACATCAGGTTCCAGGCCCAGTGCAGTACTTAACTGGAGCTGTTGTTCTTACACACGGAATCGAGCTATAGTCATTCCCCACAATTATTCCAGGACTCACTCGATCTCTCCCTTTCGCTTTGTCCCTTTGCCAGCCGATCCCCTCATGGGGAGACAGAACCGCAGCTAGAAGGACCCCACTTTCACTTCGCAGATTTGGATTGTCCAGTCTGCGTCTCACACACACATACTATTCATTCTCTTGGCATCCATGCCTCCTATCACACAATACTTACCCATCTGGGTTTTTATGCACAATTTAGAGGCTGACAGTTGCCGCGGTTTCTTGGGGAACTTTTTCTTCCCCTTTTCTCTTTGCTTATTGTGTCCCTTTAATCTGCTGAGTGTCAGACCTGCAGTCTCCAATGACACCAGGAAAAACCGGTCAAATTGCCAAACTCAGCGGGGCGTGCCACTCGCTCGAGATTTCCTGGAGTCACAGAGCCGAGGTGTTAATCTCGGTGGGACCTCCAAATCGAGAGAAACAAGGCTCACTCTTTAAAATTTTCAAAAGTTTAATAAGGGATAAAAGGAACAGTATCCAGTTCTGGGGTGCCTGGCAAACTGCCAGAAGCACATCAGTTAGCTGTAACAACTTTCCTTATATACTTTTTCATTTCCCTGATCAGATGCATATTCATGATGATTATACATATTCAAACATTCCTTTGAATTCTTTTACATGTTCCAAGAATTCTTTACCTTTTTTTAACCTGACCTGTCATGCAATAGTGTAGATTTGATTTTTGGGAGTCATGTATGCCATTTCCTCACAACGTGTATGTCATTTTCTCATAGCGACAAACGAGGGATTATTGATAGCCGCAGGGTCAGTGGCAGAAGTCCTTTTCACGTCCTTTCTTTTGATGTTATCTCTGTGGTTCTTTCAATGTTATGTAATCATACAGAGAGCTTTAGCTATTTCCACAGGCTTATCTAAGTTATTCTCACTGTTTTCAGTTAGTTACAAAAATAAAAGCATCCTGCAAAAGTTAACACTACATAGTCTCTATTTTAATATTTTGTGAAAGCCTAAACTACAATATAAGTTTATCACACTAATACATAGATAAGATACACATGGCCAGGGCATTGGCCACAATAACTGACAAATTTTATATCAAAACCAGCTAAAAAGTGATTACAAACTGTACTACATCAAAATCGTCGTGATTAATAATAATTTGCAAAAGCTAATACATAATAGCGAAAGCCAACAACTACAGTTATTTATAACATTATGGTATCTGCCAACATTGCGTAAGGTAGAACATGGTCAGGGAAAAAGAACTTAAGAACTAGGAAAACTTTGGGCCTCCTCACCCGCCCCCACAAGCGCTTATCTGTTGGTTGTTAACGAGTCATAACTTGTTGGGGTTTAGGATATTTTTTCCTTGTTTCTTTCTCTCATGGAATTTTGACCCATCTGTCGGTAAGAAACCATAATGACTGGAGCTTAGGGGAGACAAAAGAAGGAATGGGTGCTCTCTTAGCTGGGGGGGTTTCACTTGGAGGGGCAGAGATATTTCGAGAGTTGGGCTGGGGAAAAGGGGGCTGGGCACAGCGCCTAGCTCTCTTGCGCTCAGCTTTTGGAGGAGAGACTGTCTGTGGTCGCTGTGGGGAGAGTTCACCACCTCTGCAGGGTTCCATCTCCTGCTGCTTTTTTCTACTGTGAGTGGAGCTCTGCTCATAAGAGCGGCCCTTGCACTAGGACCTTATTAACACCCTACCTCACCAAAGAACCCTTCACCATCTGCTCGGGTGCCTCAGGGGAAACCCTGGGATCCCTGAGCCCCTTCCCCCTCCAGAGAGCCTCTCCCAGCCATGTCTGGGAGCCAGGCTGCCACTGCCCAGCCCCGGCCATTTCTCTGCCACTGCTACGGGGTTTTTTTGATACACTCTGGCCCCGCACCCCCTGCCTGCTGGGATGCCCCACAGTTCCAGCTACAACATCGGAGTTTCTGGTATATCTCATCTACCACTCTGGGATTTTGCTGGTCCCTGCCATTCCAGCTTGCTGCTTCTGAGGTCCCTGCTACAGCTCCTTTTCCTATGTAGAAGGGGGACCAGGATCAGCTGCCCCCGTGTAGTGGGTTGAGTGCTGGCCAAATGCCAGTGCACCCACTAAAATTATCTACTCTTTTTTTGCTGTGAGATAAGGATTAGGAGAAGGGCAAAAGCAAGCTCAAAACTTTAAAGGGTATGAAGAAAGCTTTATTAAAAGAACTAAAAGAAGAATAAGAATCAGAATAAACCTTCAGAACACTTCTCCTTCCCCCACCTCCTCTTTTCTTTCCCACTGAAAACGTAAAGAGACAAAACCTAAAATTTTCAGTCAGTTTGCCACCTCTAAACTAGTCTTTCTTCAGTTTACCTAGGGAGACAAGTCTTTCTTGCCATGCCATGGAGACTTCTCCACAAGAAACAGTTCTCTCTTGGCTTCAATGTCACAGCGAATCAGCCACCTGGGAGATGGAAATTTTTTCACCCTTGTAAAATCCCTCCCCTCAACTTACAGCTTTCTCCATAATTGTTTTTGAGGGTTCAATCTTTGGCTAATGGTGTACACTTTTAAGGATGAGCTGTTCAGAAGGAAAGGTTCTCTTCATTTATTTTTGAGATCATCTTCATCTCTGGGAACAGGTCGTCTTCTTCCCTGGGGGCAAATGTCCTTATCATTCTTTTCTCTTTTTGTTCAAGTTTTTCACTGGAACACAGCTACACACCTGTTTGCTTCAGCAAGGGTGCTTTTGCTCATGTCTATGGTTTGAACACTCCGTTCTCCCATGCTTTTCATGAATTACATGGATATTTTACTGTATCATAGTCCATCACCATGGCCTTACAAAAGAATTTCAGCCCAAGACTAAGGCATCTCCTCGTTCTCTTCCCATCTGGGATTTGACTCCTTTACTGAACTCGGTGTCTCCATGTTGTTTTCTTTATGTGTCTTCACCCTTTCTTTTTTTCTTACTCAAGAGAGCCTTGATGTCTGCAAGTTTCATTTGTGCACTGAAAGAGTTAATATTTCACCCGGGCCTGTGGATGGTCATGTGATCTCTGCTGGGCGACAGCCGTGGAGCTGCCCATGGTGTTGATTTTGGCTCTTGCTTCGCTGGGCAGGCTGTGCCAAGATCTCAGGGGCTGGGCCAGAATGGTGGCGGCCGCTCTGGCTGCATGGCTGTTTTCCAGCCCCTGCCAAGTTCATTTTCAGCCACGGGGCTGCTTTCTGGGAGGGCTGCAGAGCTGCCTCTGGTTTTAACTGCATGATCTCCCCTGGCACCAGCAGGATGGCCTGGCGGGTCCCAGATGGAGCAGGGCTGGGCTCAGCCCCTCCTGAAGCCGAGCAGAGCCAGCCTGGCCTGCCAGCCGTGGTCGGAACTCAGTGGCCGCGTGCCAGGGTCTCATCCTGGGTTGGGGCCCTGCAGCACCTGGACAGCCTCTCAGCAAGATGACTCAGCAGCTTGTGGCCAACTGCCCCCAGGGCCCAGCGGGCCCGGCCCAACAGCCAGGCAGGCCTGGCCTAGCTGGGCTGGGCGGGCAGCCCCAACCAGCTACCTTACCACTTGCTGAAAACAAGAGAGACTTTTACGGGGTTTGTTTGTTTTTAAATGGGATTTCATAGAGGGGTGTTCAGCTTTCTTAAGTGGTCTAACAGGGTGTCTATTCAAAACTAGCCAGCTGGTTGGTTCTTTTGGGTCCAGAGGAAGCTGTTAGCAGCTCCTCACAGAGAATCACTTCCGTAGATGATGGATTTCTCCTTAACTAAAAACCAAGCTATGTTAAACCACGACACCCTGGGGGGTTGTAAAGCAAGTCCCTTTTCCATCGTTGTCTTTTCCCAACCTGGAAATGAAACTTGAGATAATTTTAGTAAGGAGGTAATATAAAAGAGGATCTTTATTTGAAGGCCTTCAGGAGCAGTTATAGAAAGATGTCCACAAAAGGCCACCCCTAAAGGGATGAGTACACATTTAATAGGATTTAGGAAATTAGCATATTTGATAAAAAGCACCAATTAGGAGGACAAGCAGTGATGCACTTTTCTTCCAGGTCAAACCCCTTCTCTGGAGTCCCCCCTGTGAGAAATGATACTCACTTTCCAAAAAAAAAAAAATTTAAAGGTTTATTAAAACCTTATCAAAAATACAAAAGAAGACTGAATAGAGAAAAGAATACAGTACCGGGAGCAAAGGATTCAGTCACCATGTGCTCGTCTACAAAATGGATGTTCCACCTTTTATACCTCTAGCCCCTCCCAAAGTCTTGTCAATCGACTTCTTCTTCCCTGTCCAGTGGTGGAAGTCACTTTCTTACATCTTGATTGGAGGTCTGGTGCTGCCACAGTAACAAGCCGACCCTCCCAAATGCCCTGACTACTAAGGCTATCCCGTGATAACAATGCAAGGGGGAGGGGAAACATAACTATACATCCACAAAACTTCTCTCAACATATACATAATATTCACCCCTTAATTGTGAGAGTCAACCATCGCATTACTCATCTATAACACCCCCCTTGGCACTAGCGGTACTTTGTCCATGAAATGCATCTCGAAGAGTTGTTCTCAGCCTTGGTTCCCAGGAAGAACCAAGATAGCTCTAGGCCTTATACGTCACAGGGCTTGGAGCTCTGGTATTTGCTTTGTCTTTCTGCTTTGGGAAAGGCCATGGAAATGTACTGGGAAAACTAACTACTAATACAATAAGTGGCAGAGTTACAAATATATGTGTGAAGAATACAGAGAACATATAAAAGGAAAAAGGCAAAATCCAAATGGCATCACCATCCCTTCCACCGGCTGCGTCCACCATTACCACATGCAGAGATGACTGAACTTGCACCACAGCATCCCCTTCAGCCATGAGAAAATCATTGCACCTGCCCTGCCTGGCCAGGGAGCCACCAGCACCCCTGCCGGCTGCTAACATAACTACACCAAAGGGGAAAGTACCTACAGCTGAGAGAAGGCTGTTAGTGGGTTTCTGGTTTTATTTGTTGTTGCTGCCATTGCTGTTGTTTGTTTTCCTTGTTATCCATATACATACTAGTAAAAAACTGTTATTCCTTTTCCCATATCTTTGCCTAAAAGCCCAATATTTTTAAAGTTATAATGATTATAATAATATAAGAAATACCATAAATAAGTGGGTCTCATTCTCCATTTCAAGGGAGGTTCCCACCTCCCTTGGCAGACACCTGTCTTTCAAACCAAGACATAACTCAAACAGGACAAGCTGTCTTGTGAGTTATTTTGGCACCATGGGGTTAACACTGGTCTGGCATCTCCCAACTGCCAATAAACATCTGACTGTTGAAGTGAGATCTGGCAAGATAAGCTGGGTTTCTGACTGACAGACACCTCACTTTATGACTCTAAAAGCAACACCAAACTTTTACAAAGCAGGAATCTTCTATACATTTTCCTGGAAATGTGTGGAGTTTGTCCCATGGCTAGGAACACCTGCTTTACAGTTACTCCCCAGGGGTTAAGTGAAAGGAATATTTGTCCATCATTGTCATTTAGGTGATAAGTTATGTTCAACTTCTAATCAAGACTATTTCTTTTGCTAGCTTTAATATAGGTACCTTGATATAGTGCACTGTTTTGTGTTATGCTGTAATCTAGTAGTTCTTGTGTTTCATACTGTGTAGTAAGTAATGCTGATTAAGACCGTTCATCTGCTATCTCTTGACTGTTTAATAAATACTTCATTTTTGTAAATAGACCAAATCTGTGATTACTAGAACTTGCAGACCAGTGATTCCTTAAATTTAAACTGTTGCCAAAATCTGAGGCTCAGGCAGGGCTTGTCTGAAGCTTCCACACATCCCATGACAGTGATTCAAAAAACACAGCTTACGCTTAACAGTGGAATTTGCTCGTTTCTGACGATCTCTAGTTACACTGATGTACTGTGTTTGTGCACAGAGATTTCTCGTTCTTGTCTAGCAGCAAACATTGAGACAACCATCTAAAAGTCTCCTATTATTACTTCAAAGTACAGACTGCTCTCAGTAGGAAAAAAAATTTTCAATAAACCTCATTTGGTAAATCTTTTTTGCTACATGGCAATTCCTTCAGTCATTCAGGCTCAGCATTTCTTAGCTTCTTGATGTCACACTCTGCATGTAGTATCATTCTTGTTCAGGATGGTGAACTCCTTTAGAAATAGTGTATTGCTGAGCTTATTTCAATTTCTACATCTTAAAGTTGCTTAAGAGCATTCTTACCTTTAGTAAAATACTTTCATTGCCAAATTCTAGCCCATGGCTGCAGCCAACATGTTTTAATTGACTTCATACAAAGCCTTAAACTCTCATCCTAAATACGGAGTCCTTAGTCTTTTACTCTGAAAGTCTCTTGTGGTCTGATGCAACTGTCTGTGCTCAGGGAAATTGTAATCAACCACATCTAGACCAGAATTCATCTTTCTCTCATGTTAAAAGACGCTTCTGAGGAATAATAAAGTGTTAAAGAATTAATTATTTGTGCATAGTCTTCTGCAGTAATCCATGATGATAAGAAAAGGGATATGGAACGAGGCATTGAACTTTTATTATTAAATGTCAAGTAGATGCAATATTCTAGCTATGAACTGGAACCCCACAATCCAGAGACCTAATCATTTGTTTTAAATCCTCATGAAAAGCTTTTGATCTGTGGGAATATGTACTACCCAAGCCTTATTCCTTGTGTTACCTCTTCCATTAAATAATTTTCACAAATATAAAAAACAAATAAACTTTGCTAAACCTGTACTGCTTTCCACTAGTTTCAGACTAGGACACTGTATTTAAAGTAGGCAAAGATGAAAAATATTGTCCATTTATGAAATCCTGTAAGTGGTATGCGTAATAGCGATCTGGACGGAATATGGAAATCAGGGAGAAAAGAGTAAAGACTGATAGACATCAAATTCCCATGAAGTTGAAAAATATTACTCTGTGTTACTTTTTCTATGTAATACGTACTTGAGGTCCTTATGTAGACAGGGCAAGGTGCACGGATTTCCTTAACTACTATTTTTCTGAGTCTCGGAAGAGGTTGTTTTTATATACCATACAATGGCAGAGTACAGTGCTACTTAGGACCAAGACTATGTTCAGAGATTTGGCTGCTAATGCAACATCTTCTCATATTAAAATACCCAAAAACAACTGGCTCATACATCTCAGGATTCCCCTCGCCTGGGATGTTCCGAGTCCCTTTTCACAGCCGGAGGGTCCAAGAAAGAGTCAGAATTGCTTGGCTTTCGTTCTCAAGGTTGTTTATTATTTCTTATCTATAACATGTTCTCCCTGACCAGCCGAGATGCTCTCAGCAGGCCAGTCCAAGGCACACTGCCCGCCCTCACGGCAGTGGTATCTTTATATACTATAAACTATGTAGACATTGTTTACCATTATTCCCCAATACCTATCACCTATGTCAGACAGTTTCTACTCTAAACCAATCCCAAAGTGCCAACATCACCAAGAAGATGGAGACGATGAAGAAGAAGGAAGGAGGGCGGTACACGCCCAGATTCCTCCATCTTGACCCCCCTGTACACTTCTTGACCCCCCTGTACACTTATCATATGAAGCTTAACATTCTATTTCTCTACTCAGTAATAAGCTACTCATTTTATTCTACTTTCCCTGGTTTGTAACTCCTCACATAAAGTTGGTAACTGTTTCCATGGCTCAAGATCGAGGGCAGAGGGGTCTTGGGCTCTGTGCCAAGTTCTCTGAGCCCCCTGCCCAGGTCTCAGCCCATCCAAAGAAGCAAGAGAGATGTCCTGGTTTCCCACACATACACTCATACAGTTGCTCTGAACAGCTGTTGGGGAATTTTTATGGCATCCTTCAAGGCTAATTAAACACACCTTTGTGTTTAAATATAAAAGAAAAATTTAATGAACAATGCATTGGGCAATGTTACCGCAACAAGAGGTTCTACATGGAACCCACAAAGATGCATCACAAGCAGTTTCCTTATATACACTTGTGCCAGTAAGAGAAACCATAGGCCACCAAATGAAAGAAAAACATTTATTGATTCAAAGTCAATACTTCCCTTTTAATATCTACAAGCTGGCATTGAACTGACTTTATTAAAGAATGAACATAATGTGTGTCCTGGGGTGACAGTAGTGACAAAAAAGTCGGTCTTATAAAAATGTCAGATCTTTTTCTGCATATTCATATGAAGACGTTTTGAGGAATGCAAGAGAGTTTTGGCAAGTAAATTTAAGCTGCAGTTACTGATCATAGAATCATAGAATACCCTGAGTTGGAAGGGACCTACAAGGTTCGTCGAAGTACAACTCCTGATGAAAAGTTCAAATAATTTCGTAATCATAGCATATTTAAGACTCATTGATCAAGCTGTTACCAAAAATTCGGTAAAATAAAAAAACTCCTTTACACCAATGTAGCATTAAGAAGCAGGCATTCTTTATTTGGCTGGATGCACAGGGGGATAGCTCCTCTAAAGCCGTGCATGCTGAGTACAGGAAAGTTTCTATTTATATACTCTATTTTACATACATATTCATTGATTGTCCTGGACTAAACATACATATAATAAACATTTTCCCAAAATCATTAACATATTTTCCCTCCCCTTTACACATGCGTTCTTCTGTCCTGGGGGTCTCTCTGGTGGTCCCTAGTGGTCAGAGACCCCAATATTCCAGTTGACCTGTCTGACTTGTTGGGGCACTGGGGCTGGTTGCTTTCCAGTTCTCCTTCTTACACAATGGGCATTGTGTAGTTCCATAGGCCAGTGGTTTTGGAGCATTGTGTGAGCTCACCAGGTGTAGACAATTTATCATCTGGTACTTAAGTGGCATCAAAAATGCTGACTCCTAAAAACGCCACTGCATTGCTATGTGTTTATCCACCCCAGACAACTGAACATCTCTGATCTTGTGTCACCAAGAATCATTACCTTTATCAGTGAAGACTATCCAACCTAGCTGAAACTATTCAATCAGATAATTGACACCTACCACACTGGAATACAGCTTAAGGAAAGCCAACAACATTCATAGCCCTTGCATTCTCCATGCTCCTTGTGAACTGAGGAAAACAGTAGTAGGTTCATAAATGTCTAAATCAATTCAATAATTATGGCTATGTGAAAACAGGGAAAGTAGAGGAAGAGAATAAAGACTCATTTATGAAGCAATCTTTTATTTATAAACACATGTGTGTTTATGTGTAAAAATGGAAACTATTAGGCTCAGCTATGGTGCAGTTGTTAGGATATTTTTTTCACATAAAAATTTAACTCAGGTTTCAAATCATCAAGTTAATGCAAGCCGTGAACAAGGAGAAAAAAGATTATTTACAGAGATAATGTGAAAACAGTGCAATATCAAAATTCAATTTTAACATGAGCAAAAATATTTTTGTTGACTTTGTAAAAACTCATCCTATATGTTCTTTTTAGTGGCATCGGTTCTGTCAAATTAGTATGTTGCTCTTAGCAGCTGCCATGGCCCCTAAATATTTAGCATACGTAAACTGCTAACTACTTAGAGTGGACTACTAAAATTATCAGCTAATACTGCAGACAGTCTGACATACTGAAAATGACCATACAGTCTAAAATGAAGAAAAATTTTAAAAAGAAGCAGGCAAACATGATTCTTTTGTTTTTTAAATAGGCTAAAGCACTTCCACAATACTTAGATACTACACCATTTTACAGTCTTGAGGTCAGCTCTTTCAAAATAAATATACTGAACATTTGTAATAAATGACTTATGAATGCAAGTTTTCTCTTTATTTCTCAAGACCAGTTGTATAAAACTTAAAGACCTAACTCTGAGGCAAATAAGATACAAAGCCATTTTTAGAAACAGGCATGACTCATGCCACAGCTAAATTTTTCACCATCACAGTCTGCAGTAATCTGTAGTTGTACCGCCTTTGGTGACAGCAGTTAGCAAACAATTACTGAGGGATTCCTAAGTCTCTGAATTGAATGCAGTGTTTAGATTTGTTGTGAATCCCCGATCTCTGGCCCAGGCCAGCAGACTGCAAAGTTCTCCATCAGAGACAGTGAGTCTCATGGGAGGGATGAAAGCCCTCCACACGATCAGAAGTGCTTGTTCGTCTGTAGAAAGTTGGTTCCCCATTTTTAAGGAAAACCCATCCCTCAGCAGGCATCCACTTCAAGAGACAGACAGTCTGCTGGGTAGGGAAAAGCCGTCCCCTCAGGTCTCGGCCTCCTGGGCCAACGCCCGTGGTCTGAATGGGACCCGTCCTCTCAGGAAGACACAGGGCAAAGGCAGGGTTACCTCCCTCAAGAGGGCAAACGGCATCCGATTCCACGAGGGGTGTCCAGATCCCTCCCGTGTTCAGCCTCGGCTGCAAACTCGGCCGGACCCTCTAGGGTCCCGGTTCCTTAGCCTAGGATGCACCCAGCATCGGGGTTTACTGATTGTCCTGCAACTCCACGAAGGGGTGATCGATGCA
>WBNO01032043.1:125538-178868 GCA_013400575.1 Peucedramus taeniatus | reverse complement strand
TATGTTAAATATATTATATAATAATATTTTTATATAATTAATGATATCCTTTTTTGTGCTAATAAACATTAAGACACCAAGTTTCTATCTAATCTCCCAAACTGCTTCTGCCAACCATTTAGAACAAACCCAGTTCTTCATAATAAACAAAAGCATCTTAGCTCCAAGGGATGGAGACTCTTTTTTTTCCTGTCTGAATTTTTACAAAAGCAAGATTTCTGATCACATTGCATGGATGGTTTAAGGTTTTTTACAGTGTCTTCTATTCATACAGAGCTCCAGCTCCATCAAACTGTGCTCCCAAAGCAAATCTCTGAGCTCTGAGCTGGGCAAAACAAGATATTCTGTTGCTACCACCCTTAAACACTTTCAGCTCAAAAATTATTGAAAAACCTCAGGTCTGATTAGAAATAGACGGGTGGCAGCTGTTAAGGACATCAAAAAAACATCAGCCGGGGTCCCCACACCATTCCTCTGAAGCCGTGGGCAAATTCATCTTTAGCATAAACTGGGACAATGCTGTGAAAACCAAGAAAACTTCTTCAGGTCACCCCCCCCTGCTGAAGGTGCACAGAAATTAAATATCAGCCTGCAACATCAGGTGTTACAGAGAAAGATCATTCCCTGATCAAATCCTTGTGCAGTTTTGACTGCACAACCTGGCCAATGAATTACCCATTCAGAGCTTAATGAGGAAAAATGAATAAAGTGAGATGTAGGCTTCTCTTTTGGATGTACTGTGTGGGTTTTCTTGTAAAAACCAGGTACATTCTGGGAATTTATTTCTGCTGTACTACATTTCTAGTTTGCAATATGTAAAAAATATATTGACAAAGACAAAAGAAAAGTGGGTTTTATTCTTTTTTTGAGTATGGGTGGTATAGTCTATTGTGGAGGTAGAAATCTTTCAAACGTGTATGAAAAATGAAATCTCTATTTTGACCTTTCAAACTAAAACTCTGTTTACTTTCAGGAAGTGTAGGACATGTATACAGAGTCTGCTTGGATGAAGGGATTTGGCAAACAAAGGAAAATTCCACAGACATTTGGCGGGATAGTTCAGAATGTTCTGAGAAAAATCATTTCCAAAAACATGTAAGTATGTTTTATATTACAGTTAAAAACTTTAATCTTCTTAATCCTTTCTTGAGTAACTGACAAAATATTTCCATTTAATACCTGCAAAGCATCTTCACATTTCATTTAAATTACCAGATGGAAAGTTGTTATTTTATTTACAAGAAGCAGAAAAGAAAATATGAAAGAAGGGGATTCCTGCTTCAGATGCCACAAGTTATTTTCTGTTCAGAGTCCAGTGTTCACATGTGCTGATTTTCTCCTAATAAAATAGAAAAACACTGCAACTTGTTAAGCAAGTAGGCATCTCCCCAAATCACATTAGTCTGTCAAAGTCAGACAACTTCCCTTCTGAGCCTCTCAGCATTTAATGAGCTGTTAATTGGTTATTTCAAAGTTAGCTGGTCAGAGACTGGAGGATTCACCCCAATCTAATGCCATCCTTCCTGTATTTCTCATATTGCATCAGGACAGGGGCTGGACTTTGTCAGCCAAACTTCTTTTGCCATGGAGTTCAGCTTAGCAGATGTCAGAATTAGGTCTCTTAGGTAAGCACTATTACCACTATTTTTTACTTTTTAATACTGACCGAGTGCTGTTTCTTACTTTATCAAGTGACACTGCTTTACTGATTAGTTATGAAACATTATTAGTTTAGTATCTCTGTGTATTACTACGTTTTTATTAAGCTCTTTATATAGTAAATAGATGAATTTCCAAACTTTCAGATTATTTATGCAAATGTAATAAATATTCATAAATTCTGACTGTTTTCCAAGGTTTGTTGACCATTCTGGATCAGCATATTTGTTTCTGCAAGACATTATTTCATCTTGTGTGACAGCAGACAATTTCTTTGAAAGCTTTAACCAGCTTTCTTACCAACACTAAATGTGGGCTTGTTTTGTTTTATTTAATTGAATAAATTTTATTCAATTTGTTTTGTTTTATTTAATTGAATAATATGGGCAATTTGTTTGTTTTATTTAATTGAAATTCCCCGAGATGCTGGAAATAACCCAGAGTCAGTATCTTCACACACCAGAGGAATCAGCTTGGTTTCATGTGCTTTGGTGTTGCAAAGTTGAAATAGCCAAGATGATAACTTGAGATTTTTACAAGGTTTTTACCTGCTGGAATGTTTCCATGGAGCAGAGTGACCAACAGCTGGGAATCTCCTGCACCCACACTGCTTTCCTTGGGCACTTCACCCCCTTCAAGAGAGGCAAGGCTCACTAGCATGAAATTATTAGAGAAAACTGCTGGCAGGAAGACAGTGCTAAAGTCCCTGGTGCTGAGTAGCAGAGCAAGAAAAACAGCAAACTCACTGAGGAAAAGATACAGGTTCCAAGAAAAGCTCTGTAAGCTAAATGTGGATTATGAAAGCCACATATGCTGTATCTCACTGCCTCTTCAGAGATGCTTTCCTTGGGCTAGAAGTTTCAAGAATTGAGCGGCAGACATAAGCAGCAAAAATAGAAAAAAAAAAATAGGAAAAATAAATGTTAAATAAGGCAAATTGAAAGGAAATTGCTGCAGGGCCAGGAGCTGGACTTCAACATTCCTTGTGGGTACCTTTCAACTCAGGATGTTTATGATTATCTATGAAAGTGTGAGTAGTTCCCTTCCTCCCCTGAGGCCTTATTTGTCATTCAAAGACATTCAAGACAGCCCTAATTTAATAATTATATTTTTTCCTTTGAACTCAAGACAGAAGTCAGTCTGTTTCAATAGTTCTAGACAGAGCTGACTCCTAAAATTGTGCAGACACAGCTGGTCAGTGCCTGTGTCTCCAGGCCACACACACACTTGGTGTGCAGGTTCAGTCAGTTGCTCCCTGCAGCTGCTAACCCACCAGGATCCACTTGGTGCATGGAATCATGGCAAGGATCAGCTGTGGTTTGGGCTGCAAATGCTGTTTGTGCAGGAGAAATTTGGGAATAGTCTGGGAATGCCTTTGGATTGAAAAAGAATCTCTGGGTGCAATCGTCTTTGTCACATGCAGATTTCAAAAGGCAGTGCAGAGAGCAGGGAGCAGAATCCTGCCCTGGCTCCTTGAGGGTGATCCCCAAAATTTCTGAGCTGTTATTTGTCCTGTCCCTCTGCCTACATAACACATTTTTCTTCTTCATTCCCAGGAAGAAGAACATAAACTCCTCACCACATTGCAGCTGTTATACACAGTAGGATATTATTTTTCTCTCATCTCACTGCTGTTAGCTCTGCTTATACTTTCTTTACTCAGGTTAGTATAAATTTACATGCATTTTAAACATACAGAGCCCTGTAGTCATATTCTTCTTTTTATGAAATTTAAGTTATTATTTGGTTTCCAGTGTTCCAGTACCTGAAGGGGCTACAAAAAAGCTGGGGATGAACTTTGGACAAGGGCATGGAATGATAGGAATGAAAGGGGGGATGGCTTTAAGCTGAAGATGGTAGATTTAGATTAGGTGTTAGGTAGAAATTCTGTGATGCCCTGGCACAGGTCATCCAGAGAAACTGCCCCATTGCTGGAAGATTTTAAGGCCAAGCTGGATGGGCCTTGGAGCAACCTGATCTAGTGGAAGGTCTCCTTGCCCATGGCAGAGGGGATAGAATGAGATGGGCCTTAAGATCCTTTCCAACCCAAACCACTCTGTTGACTCTGTGTAAATAACTTGTATTTTCCTAAGGAACAATACAAATGCAATTTCTAAGCAGAATCCATTGATAGCAACAATAAGAATACAACAGTTATTTTGCTGAGTTTTTGTTGTATTTTAAAAATTTTATTCCTACAAATTAGATATATTCCAGAGGATTCATGCATTTTTTTCTCCCACAGAAAACTTCACTGCACAAGAAACTACATCCATATGAATTTATTTGCATCCTTTATCTTGCGTGCTGCAGCAGTTCTTATAAAAGACTCTGTGTACTACAATATTTACTCAAAAAGACCAAATGATGAAAGTGGATGGATATTATACCTCAGTCCAGAGGTAATGTGCCAGTTCACAGCTGATAGTGAATGTGTGCTTCTAGTGGTCATCACAGTTACAGCTCTGGAACTTTGCCCTACAGCAGCAAGTGCTGAGGTGTTTGTAAGCTGAGCTTTGGATGCTGAAATTTTGTTGATAAAAGTTGGGATAATCAAGATGAAATCCTGATTGTAAGAGATTTCTTTGAAATGAATCAGAAGAACAAATTAATTGATTGCAATATTTTGAAACAGCCACTTAAGCAAAACAACCTTGTAGCCTTAGAAAGAAATCTCTGTGTTTATCTGGAACAGATTATATATATATATATATAAAAGATATATATACAATCTATACTATATAATCTATAATATATTATATATATTATAGAATTACTAATAATTATGTATTATGTTTATTAATATATATTATATATTACCTATATTTTATATATTATATTTATAAATATTATAAATATTTATTATTCTTGTATCTTGTTGTAGGAATAGATCTTGTCCATGCCAACAAGGAAAATTATCTGCAAGATAATTAAAGATAACTTTTATTTTAACAGCTCATCAGTAAAAACTCTTACATGCAGATCATGACATCTGTATTTACTCCTGGTCTCTCATTCCTACAGATTGTAATCATTTGCAGGACTGCCCAGTTTTTCATGCATTACTTTGTTGGAGCAAATTATTTCTGGCTGTTAGTAGAAGGAATTTATCTGCATACATTATTGATAACTGTGGTGCTCTCTGAAAGAAGGCTGCTGCAGACATACATTGTGATAGGATGGGGTAAGTCCAGAACTCTTTCCAAGCACTGATTATCTGGTGCTTTGCTGAGTCAGTGGAGGATATTTTGTAAAGGAAAAAATTTTAATTCTACAAGCTCGACTGGAATAGATTCTTCTTTTCTTTTCAGTTGTTCCAATCCTGTTTGTGGGCCCATGGGGAATAAGCAGATCCAAACTGGAGAACACTGGGTAGGTTATTAAATAAAATGTTCTTTGGAATCCTAACTTTCTTTGCTTGGCTGAAAGCCCTTGGCAATACTTGACACAAGAACTGACCTGCAAATTATCAGATGATACAGCACCTATGGATACTTGTTACATTTTCAAGGTTCCCTTTTGGTACTTTTACATTAAAAAAAATCTGGGAATTCTCAGATTTACTTATGCATTTAGCAAGGAGTAGAATGAACTTTCACTGTTCCTGAATTGTTCATCCATTTACATGAAGCAATTGGATATTATACCTCAGTCCAGAGGTAATGTGCCAGTTCACAGCTGATAGTGAATGTGTGCTTCTAGTGGTCATCACAGTTACAGCTCTGGAACTTTGCCCTACAGCAGCAAGTGCTGAGGTGTTTGTAAGCTGAGCTTTGGATGCTGAAATTTTGTTGATAAAAGTTGGGATAATCAAGATGAAATCCTGATTGTAAGAGATTTCTTTGAAATGAATCAGAAGAACAAATTAATTGATTGCAATATTTAGAAACAGCCATTTAAGCAAAACAACTCACACCTTGTAGCCTTACCAACCTGCCAGTAAGGAGACCAGTGCTTTCCTTCTGACCATCTACACTTTGAGTTTATTTCATATTCACTGCCACTTTTTAAAGAGAAAAAGTAAATTGTAATGGAGGCTCATGACAAAACCTGATAGTGACTGAGAGCTGATATTTGGTGAGGGCATCAGTGACAGTAACATGCACTAGCAAGCACCAGTTTCTGGTTCTCAGTGATGCTGCTGGTGACATCACATAAACTCTGTGCTTTATGTATGGAATCTTTTGTTCTCCTCTTATTTTTTGTGGTTTCTAGAGAATTTTATTTGCAACGCCAACCTGGATAATAAGCAACATCCAAGCCATAATTATAATCTTACAGAGTCAGATGTCAGATAAATTGTAAATGACAAGCCAAGATCCCACAGAACCTCAGGCTAATTAGCAAGAAGAAATAGGACAAATCAGAAGGTTAAAGCAGGAGGAAAAGAGACAGCTTCAAGGAAACTGTGTGCATATTTTTTAGCAGATCAAGAAGCATGGTCACAATTCCCAGTTTACTCATTTCCAGTCTCCAGTTTCAGATAGATAATTTAAGTAGGATTAATTCCATTACGAGGGTTTGGTGTCATGTTTTGTGGATTCAAAGACTGAGTTTGCCAGGTAGTTCTGAAGTTTATGGTCCAGGGAAACCTTTATCAACATACATGTGGAAAGATCTTCAGGGCTGTTGGTGAAATTCTTCCTAGTTTTATTCCATTTCTTTTGGGCGCCACGTGGAAATGTTGAACTTCACCAAGTTCCTTTTGAAATAAATACACAATTTATGTAAGTATTCTTTTTTTTTTTTCCTATGAAAATAATTATACTTTAAATTATTCTCCAGGTGCTGGGGAACAAATGAACACATGGGGATCTGGTGGATCATCCGAGGACCAATGTTGTTTTCCATTGCAGTAAGAATTATATAACTTGTATTATTTTTCCCTCCTTGGTCTTTGTAATTAGTGCCATTTTTGTCCTTCAAAATTTTGGAACAAAACACAGTTTCCTACCACAAAAATATCAAAGGAGGCATAAAGTGACAGAAGGGATAAAGTTTTGTTCAAAAAATGAGAAAGAAGGGTTCTGTGTTAAAAAATGAAATGTAATTTTGTACTGGAAGATCATGTATCAAATTATATGTGAGGCTGAATAAGGCAACGCTAAGTTACTCAGCTTTGCATATTTAGTGTGTGACAATAACCTGCTGGTATTCCAACCTCATCCCAGCTGCATTCCAGTTATTTGGTGGCAGGTTTTGCAAGTGTTTAATATCAATTATACATTTATTTAGTAGTTAATTGATGAGTATAATAACATTTGCTGTAAGTAAACCATATATGTTTTTCTTCGAGGTTAATTTTGGCATCTTCTTAAAAATTCTCAGAATGCTGATTTCCAAACTAAAAGCTCAGCAAATGACCTTTCATGACTACAAATACAGGTATGTAACAAATGACACAGAAGTCCTGGCCCCTTTTTAAAGATTTTGTCACATCAAAAACTTGTCAGTTTTCCCTAAAGATGTACTCACCACCATCAGGTGTTATAGATATTCAGAATATGGGAAATAGATACATTCTGAATAGATATTCTGAATATTCTGAATAGATATTCAGAAGAGGAAAGCAGGCTCCACAGACATTTCCATGCCTGGGCAGCAAAGGCAGCTCAGCACCTGTGTGTTGAGTTTTGGGGGCATTTTCACAAAGGCTTTTCAGTGCACTGAGATCTCCTCTCAGGTATCTCCTCTCTCACTGTGGCCTCTGCTGCTGTGACACATTTTTCCCTTTGTCACTGAAATTCAGAAGAAAAAAAAACCCTCTAGCACTGATCTAGCTACTGTTTGTAGCCTGATAGAGAATCAGCCATTACTTTATTCTGGCCGGGATGTGCCATGGAAAACATTTCATTTACACATCTCTTTTCACTAGACTTCCCACAGATTTGTGCATACATTATTCCCAAAATCTCAAAACTGCTACTACCATTTCAAAGTAAGAATATTGAGAGCATGTTTTTGGAATTATTTCTTTGTCTCTGAGTTTTTGATTTTTTGGCTCCAAGGAAGTTTAAAAAAATACAATAATCAAACATTTTATTTTTAAGATTGGCAAGATCTACACTTGTGCTCATTCCATTGCTGGGGATCCACGAATTTGTATTTACCTTCATCACTGATGAACAGGTGGAAGGACTTTCAAGACATATCAGACTTTTCATTCAGCTGACAATGAGCTCATTTCATGTAAGTACTCTTTTGCAAGTATTGTTTTTAGGGTTCATAGATCCATGTGCATTTGCTGCTCACCACAGTTATAATGAATTCTGATTTAATATTATATCCCAAACTACAATGTCTCTAAATACACTCTTGCAGTTACAAGATAAAACATAAATAAATATGATAGTCCCAAACACAAAAAAAAGGAGTCTGACATTTCCAGAAAAAAAGGTGTCCTCTGGTAATAGGTAACAGCTCATCACAGACTCCTGAAAACAGGATTAAAATGGTCCATTTAAAACACTCTTAGCCAAAATCATAACCATGAAAATGTCTGCTTCATCCAAGGTTTGGGCTCCATTTTCCTAAAGGATGTTTGTTCACTTTATCTGCAAAGTGACACTCCCAGGTGCACGCTCACAGAAGTGCTGTACACCTGCATCAATTTTTAGTTAGTTTTAGGAGAAAGTTTGTCAGAGCCCTCACATGATGGAACAGAAAAATGGACCAACATCTGCAGGTGGAAAAGAAGTTTCTCACCCATACAGTCAGGAGTGTTTTACAGTGTTCAGGCACTTGGCTCCCTTCAGTCCCCCTGCCTTAGTTTGGTGTGAGTAGGAAAAAAGCTGAGGTGAGGGAGGGAGTGTGGCTGTGGATCTCAGCTGCAGGACTCTGGGGGTAAAGGAGCCACACTCCAATCAAACAGCCAGTTCCAAGTAGTCCAGATTCCAGAGTGAGTTACTCTGGAGCTCAGGGGTGATTCTCAGATGGCCACTCATGCCCAGGCTGTGCCTCCCTGTAACCATCTGCTCTCCAGTTTCCAAGCCAGAGCACTGGACTCTGGCACAGAACATTGCTGTCTGCCTGTCTCGAGTTCTGCAGCCCTGCTAAGTAATCAATTTCTGAGAGAGCACTAATGAACCTGCTCTGCAAAGTTGTCCTTTACCAACATCTTCCTGCCTTGATGTTCCTGGGGCTCCAGGACAGCAATTTCCAGATCTTTATTTGCTGCAAAGCCCAGTAATCTCTCTGGCTCCAGGTGGCTGCTCCTCAGTAATTCCCTGCTCTGACACTGCTGCCCTCCTCTGCAGCCTGAGGCCATCTGAGCATTGCTGCACTTTCCCCACAATTTATGATGATCCTGGGTTTTAACCTTTGCATACATGCATCTGTGCTCTGGTGTACGTATGCACCAGTGTTTGCACACTGTTACTGGGGCTATACTTGAAAATTTCCACCACAGCTTGAGGGGAAAAATGTCCCAGTAACAGCAGAGAATTCCTGGAGAGCCACAACCCCAAGGAGCCTGCTGACATGGTGTTCACAAAATCCCAGAATTATTTGGGTTGGAAGGGACCTTAATGTTGGAGTATAAGTTCCTTGGTTAGAAATATCCTTACTTGGAGAGGCTGCAGTGCCTAGATGTTATTTTAAAAGTGCAGAATCATTTTAAGTGAAGATTTTATTTACTGGCTTGTACAAAGAAATCTAATATATAAACCAGCTTACTCATCCTAGCTAAAGAACACAAACTTCATTCCTTTTAGAGAAACATGCATGAGCTTGGCAGCATGTCATGCTTTAGAAGCAAAGCTCCATTAAAAAATACCCAGAGATCTTAGCCAATGTTTATTGCAGATTCTCTTTTTTAGCTGCAGCATTATTTATGAAGGGATTAGCCAAAAAGCACATAAACTGTACCCAATTACACTTGTTTAGTCTGTAAATCTTCTCAGTAGTTTAAAAAGGCAGTTAAACTGTTTTGTTAAAGAAAAACAATTATCCCTGGGATCTCAGCTGAAGGTTTAACTCAAACATTTTCAAGGATCACAAAATTAAATTCTAAATGGGAGTTCTGTTGTAGGTATGATGCTGCTTTGCTTTAGGAAAAGGGACAATCTAAACATCTTGGCTCCCTTGTGCATGGAAGTTGTTACCCTCAAAAACACTGGTTTCTGGTGGAGAGAACCCATTTATTTGATGAGAAATTTATCACATTGCAATTGTCATTAGAACTGAAGAACAACTTTGAGGCTTAAGTGTGCATCTGTCCTTTCCTACTGGTGTTTCTGCTAATGAACATTTCTTCTGAATTTCTAATTCTCCATTTTCATTCACATTGGGATAATTCTAAAAATGTGTGTTTGAGAAGTCAAAACACATTGGAAAGCTTTCTAAGTCTGAAAATCGATTTACTGGGAGAAAAATGAATAAGCATTAAAGAAACCAGGATATAAAATGAACATCAAACATAAATAATCAGTGAAATTTTCCACCCTCTGGTGTGGTTTTACAGTGCTTGTCACTGCCTGCTCTGATCCTAGAGGAGCAGTGAAGGAGATTCCCAGAGGTATTTACAAACTGAAATCAGCCCAGGGAGGCTCACAGGCAGCTCCTGATCTGCTGAGCCTCCCTCTGCCTTTCTCACAGTGCTATCACCAGGCTTAGCAGGCTCAGGAGTGCAATTTAAATCCTCTTTCTGCTTGTGGTGCCTGTGAGGCCAAGTTTAGAGTTCACACCCGTAACAAAAAAACCCCTAAACCACCCAGCAGAGTCATGAACTTTCTACCCCCCAAAAAAGAGAAGTGCCTTCAGGAACAGGAGAAGTTCTGCATAGAAAGTTGCTTTTTAAGCTAGTAAATTTGTACTTAATACTATAGATATAAATATTTAAAATATTAGATGAGACTACATTATATATTTATATCACATAAGCATCACCTATTAATATCACCTATTATTAACTTTATAAACACCTATTATCATTAATATTACCTATTATTAACTAATATCACCTATTATTAACACCTATTAATATCACCTATTAGTAACTCTAATTAACTATATCTTCCCACCATAACTCAGGTGTGCAGCATGAAAAATGACAGAAATAAAATACATGGAGAAAGAAATTCTGTTTGCTATTTCTCTTGTCCCCATTTCCACTGGTGTGGCAGATAAAATGCACATATGCTTAAGGAATTAATGACTCTAAATAATTCAGGACTGCTAGAAAATTAACAGCAGGCTCAGAATGCTATAATGAAAAATGTTGAAGCTTCTGTGTATGTGGATTTCTTTTTAAACTTGTCTGAGCAAAGCAGAAACATTTCTGGAAAAATGTGAGTGTGGGAACAATCAAAAGCTGTCAACTGAACTGCACCTTTGTAGCTGTGATATAAATATTGCCTTGGGACTCAGAGTATTTATTCTCTTAATCAGAACTTGTGTCACAGATGCCTTTAGACACACCAAAAAAGGGCATTTCCTGAAGCAGTGGGAATAAATCTGCATGTCTGTGGGGCTGAGGTGCAGCCTGTAAGCTGCTTTAGCCTGAGATCAAACCCAGACAGAGGGAGGCAAATGGAAATAATAATTTTGGGGTTGGTTTAAAACAAGTTGTATCTGTAAGATTTTTTAAGGTGTTTATCTAAATCAATTTCAAAGGGAACAATATAGCTGAACTTTTAACTAACATTAATCACTTAATAGAGAAATAATTTGTAAAAAGAGCCCAAATGAGATCGCAGTAGAATCATTCACAAACACAAACAAGCATATAGATAGTATGAGAAACCAAGCTGCATTTTTTTTTCTTTTACCTCATTTGCAAATAGCAGCAGTCACAGTATAACAGCAATCATTTGGAAAAGCATTATGTGGTAGCAAAATGAAGATAAAACTGGGTTTTATAATCTGTTCTTCAGCATCTGCACAAAATGTGCCCTGCACCTGCCAAGGAACTGCACAAAACCAAGTGACTGGGTACTTCATTAATAAATAAATGCAGACAACCAGTTTCCTTTTTGAAGATTAAGGATCACTGTTTATATTTAGGGTTTTAACACTAATGTCACCTTTAATGTCACCTTTTCCTGCACACTGACTTTTTCCTCTCACTCCCTTTCTCTTACAGGGTTTTTTGGTAGCAGTTCTCTATTGCTTTGCTAATGGAGAGGTAAGACACATTGGGGTGAGAGAAGTTTTTAGTTCATTAGTAAAGTGTATTAATGACACCGAGAAGGATGAACACACGGACCAGATAAATATTCTAACAAAACAAACCAGCTATGCCAGCACAACACCTGGGTAAAGCTGCCTGGTCCTCCTTTCCACAGCCCCTGGCCTTTCCTCCTCCTCCTTACTGCAGCAGCCTGTCAACAGGGGAGTCACTTGAACTCTCACACAATCAGATTTGCAGAGGAAAAACATTCCTAAGTCAGGGTGAAGAGGTTGGACTCTTCAGGTCGATTTAGCAAACAAATCTGTTCTCACCCTACAAGCACCAGGTGCAAGGTAAACCCCAAAGGGGCAGGAAGCTCTGCACTTCACTGTTCCTCTCATTTTACACCTGGTATTTGTGTCAGTGAACTCCAGGCTGGTCACATGCCATTAGCAATGACTATTTTCTCTTCCCCTCAGGTGAAAGCAGAGCTACAGAAGCAGTGGTCCCGTTTCCTGCTGGCAGATCCCTTTGGCTGCAAGCTCTGCTTTCTAGGGGAAAACATCAAATACCTCAGGAAATGTTCTCAGAAACGGAAAAAACAGCACCTCAGCAGCAAGCAGCACTTCTGCCTGGAGGTGAGCAAGCCCTGGGACGTGCAGCTGCAGAAGGTGCTGGGGAGGCAGAGGACAGAGGCCAGGCCAGGCCCCCCCCAGATGAGCATGTCTGACAGCAGCGAGGGAGAGGTCACCACCGGAGAGACCACCGAGGAAGTCTTCGAGGAAAGCGAAATTTAGGAAGCTGTCCCCTGGGACAGCACCTGCCAGCAGCAAGGCTCAGAAAATAGAAGTGTTCATCTCTCAGCTCCAGGCTGTTCAGAGCTCTGGGATGTGCAGTGCAAGGACGAAGCAGTTGATATCCCAGGTGTTCCAGTCTTCTTGGTCTGAGAAAAGCATTATTTATGTGGACGTTGCTAAGCTGTGTGGCTGGGGAGAAGAGGTCTTCTGGATGGAGCATTTTTGCTTTGAGCTGACATTTTTGCTTTTGTGGAGTACACAAGGAAGCAGGATGAACTCTGGAAATAAGTAGGCTCTGGAGACACATTTTGTCAGCTTCATCCATATGTGACTGGCTTTGAGTCACGTCATGAGAAATTAGTTTTTCTTTTTCATAGGAGTGGTTCAAAAACAGAGATTGTGTGGAAGACTCCTTCCTTCACAGACTGAAATCATATCCCATCTCAAGAAAATCACCCCAATTTTACAACAAACCAGAACAAACATATATATATATATAACACCCAAAAAAATAAACTTGGGAAGAACCAAGCTTTTGCTTGCATTTTTGAACATCTTCACTTAAAGTTTAGTGATGGAAATATCATTATGAGATGAAAACCCAAAATACTTCCATGGAATGTGCCCAAATGAAATGTTCTGATACAATTTTTGTTACCTTATATATATTTTTAAATTTTTTCTTTGACACAAGCCACTGTGACTTCTGGTTTGCCCTACATGTGTCCTTAATGACAAAACAGTGGTAAGTGCTGCCTCCACCTTCTTGCCAGGGGACCCAAAATGGATAAAGCCATGGAAATGTGACAGCACCAAAAGAGTACTGTGAAATTCTTCATCCTCCATTTAACAAGAGCCATGGTGAAGTTTCATTTCTCACATCCAAACTCAACCAGAGACCTATGAAATGCAATCAAGTTTGTTAATATTCTATGATCCCACTTAAATAACTTACCAATGCTTTTATGATTATTTATCAGGCTACAAAGGTTTAGTTATGCAACCTGTGCCATTTATACTCTTTTATTGCAAAGAACACATCAAGTCATTGGATAGCACTAGTTCAAGAACCTATTTCTGGCACTTTTTAAAACAGTATTTCTTTTACAGTTTTATCTGTGTTAACCTATTTAATCAATAGAAAGTTGTATATTTCAGTGATATATTAATAAACTGTAAATGTTTGATCTATTTTAAAATAATATAGCTGCAGTTTTTATAGGTTTTTTTTACTAGAATGTGAATTCTGCTTATACAGAATTTTACTGCAATGAATTTCTTCAGCAGCCACTGGCAACACCAGACACCACACATGCACACTTTGTGTCTTCCTCATTTTAAAACAGACTGATTTCTTCTAGAGCCATTGTTTAAGGCATTAAAGAGATTGAAATGATTTAGAATGTGTTTTACTTAGGTGTTAAAAACATTGAAATGGTAAGATTTCATGGCATCTCAGTGAAATAGTTTACTTTTTAATTGCATTTTAAATATTTTCCTGTGTTTTGAACAGCAGTCCCTCTAGCTGCATTTTCTGCTATTATGTGTTTGGGCTTTTTGCCTCTTTCAGTTTATAAAAATCAGCTCTTGTTGTATAAGCAGGCCCTGCTGGCCTGAGGTCTGATGAAGACAAAAACAACCATCACATGGATTCCTTCAGAAAGCACCTTTCTAAGTAGATAACAGCAAGAATAGAGCATTATTTATTTTACAGAATTATTACAAGCTCCTATTTTGTAAATATTTCTAGAAGACAGCAGCGAACTTCACAATTCACATATGTTAGTCAGATTCAGGAACAGCTGACCACCCTCCTGGGAACTTGAAGGTCAGGAATCCTCCTGGGATTTTCTTTCCACCCTTTGTGGAGGCCCTGGAGGGACACTGAAGCCTGGTGAGCTGATAAAACCACCTGCAGCAGGCAGGGATGCTGCAAGGGCACAGACTGAACACACAGAAACAGTGGGAAGGTATCACTGTTGCTGTTAGAAATGAAGGGATGGGACTATTTTTAAGTTAAGAATGCTTTATTGTTTAGATAAACATCAGTAAGATTTTGGAGTAAGAATTTGGCCTATGCTTAAGAGTAGTTACAAGTTTTTTCATTACAAGGTAATACATAACTTTCTAAACTAATAGTTGCTACAGGATTTATTTTACTTTTCTAACTTACTGCTTTTACTGACTTCTGCTGCACTGTGGATACTTTTATCCAAGGGGCTTCTAACTCACAAGTACACATATGCTTTTATTATACCTTCTAAACTCTTAGCTGATTCCATACAACCACAAACCTACATTAGAAACCTTTCACTATCTTACTTGATACAGTTTCTCACTGACTTAAAGCATATTCTTACACCAATAGAAACATGTTTATGATTTTTCTGCTTAATGTCTGTATATTGTATTTTTACATCAATCTAAGTGTCTTTTAAGGCTACAGATCCAGCTCTTCAGTGTCTGTAGAAGTTTCTGGTTTTCCAATTTCCACAGGAAGGACAAGAAATAGGATCTTGTTCTGACAAAACAAGAGTGGAGGAGACAGCCTGACCTAAACTGGTGTTTGTTTACAAGTGGTATTTTAACTAAATTATGTATCTAATTTGCACATTGACTAATTATCAGGCAACAGAAAGTTTAACATTCCCCCAGGGGTTTATGCTTGACCAGATCTGGTAACACAGCTTTTCATCAATTGGTTTCTCACCTTTACCCCCCAGATTTCCACTGCCTTTTGAGAAAACCTGGTGGGAGATAAAGGCTTCCCACAGTACTGGGAGTCTGGACCCTGCTGAGTCAAACCATTCAGCAAGACAATTATTATTGTCTTACTGAATATTGGTCTATTAATCCTCAGGACATCCCAGGCAACCCACGCCCAAACCTGACTGCCACAGCTTTGGGGTTGTCTTTGCCAAGGATTTTGCTCTCTGCCAAAACTTGCAAGACAAAAAAAAAAAAAAAAAAAAAAAAAAANAAAAAAAAAAAAAAAAAAAAAAAAAAAAAAAAAAAAAAAAAAAAAAAAAAAGAAGTGCATTCCAAGCCCAGAATATCCTGTGGGGGTCAGAAGAGCTTTGCCATGAGATGTGGTGTGATAACTGATCTGATATTACAAGTAAGATTTATTGCCTCAGTAGTCTGTTGTGAGACAGGCTATTAATCTTTGATAATTTACTACACCTAGAGCACAACCTTCCAGACACAGTGGCTCCTCCTACAGCCAGAGATGTCATTTGTATGCTAATTATTCACGTGTACTTGCATTCTTTGTTAAATATATTGCTTCTACACACCAGAGTCTCTGCCTCAAAGGCTCAAAGAGTAAAGCACAAACATTCCATTCTGGAAAGCTCTGTCAGTTATGCCTTGGAATTGGTAATACTTGCCCTTCCTTTCACTTCTTTTGATTCTGGAATTTTCTTCCCTTTTCCCATCAGTCTGAGCTCCCATTAAGGAAAATTCTGTGATCTGTGAAATTCTTCATGATGTTATTTTGCTAACACCATCTTTCCGACTTCCATAGCAACCACCCTTCTGGATTTTTATCTGTTTTTTTCCACCTGCCATTTCAAATCTCACAAATTCTCTGCTGTGCTAAATGTCATCTCGTGTTTAGATATCTCTGCAGTCAGTGCTGGACCACACACAACTACAGTGAGAAGCAGCTGCTTGTGAGCTTCATCACTGCAATTAGCTCCAGGAAATTAAAGTTCAGCTGCCACATACCCAGCCCTCAAAGGCTGGAAGGCTGTTTCCTTGTGCATCACATTGGCTTAGCAAAGAGGATGCAAAACACCACCTAGAAGAGCTAAGGAAAGGAACAAAACCAACAAAAGCACTATGAATAATTCCTCAGCTTTTTTCTTTCTCCTTTTCCTTTTAAGGGAAGGAAAGGGGTGGATTTATTGGACTTTATTTGGGAAAGGTATCAGAGAAGACCAATTATCAATCACTGACTGAACTGTCCATCCATCTATCTGTAGGAAGGCAAAAAATCTGTCAAGTGCTGTTTAACTCCAACACTGACACTGCTGGGGAGGAGTCCCTGAGCAGAGGATCAAAGTGTAATCTAGGGTTGAATCACGATGAATTCCATGTAATTCATGACAAAGCTTTCTTCTCCCACCCTTCCCTATGAAACTGGTGCTTACTAGTTACTGTCAAGCCAGGACACTTGGCTATATGGACCTTTGGCCTAATCCAGAGTTTACTTTTCACAGACTTGGAAGGTAAGAAATGAATTGGTTTCAGCAAGAGAGGAAAAGCACAAAGCTACAAAGGTCAGAAAGGCACTGAGCACACATCTGCCAGTGGTGTCTGCAAGCACCACAGCAACCAGGCTGCTAACTGTGCACAGCTGCACACAATGTGCAGCCACTCTCAAGAGAATGTGAGCCAACTGAAAGATCCCTGAGAGCTGTGAGCAGTGCTAGGAGAGTGTCTGGACTTAACCCCCACATTTCCACATTCCACCACAGTGCCATCCAGTCTTCCTCCCCTTCACACAGACTTGCAGAAAGTGGAAGGGCAGTGGGAAGAGCCCCTGAAGCCTGAGAGCAGAGATGACTGCAGAACTCAGCTTGAAGATATCCAGCAGCTGAAAACCAACCCCAGTCTCTTTGAGCAAAGAACCAGAGACAAATGACAAAGTCTTAAAATTTTAAGGCTACAGATCCAGCTCTTCAGTGTCTGTAGAAGTTTTTTTTTTAAGTTTAAAAAAAAAAAAAAGAAAAAAAAAATCATAGCTCTAAATAAAAAGACTGTCACTTCTGCTGTAGCTCTGGGAGACTTGAGTGTTTGGTTTTCTACTTAATAAAACAGGAAGTCAGAATCAAATCTGAGCTGAAGGTTTTCATCCTCTGCTTTCAAGGACTTGTGAAAACAACAGTGCAAACAGCCTGCAGCACAGACCACTGAGGTTGGACTGTTTGTCCCTACAATAAATACTTCACCAGTACATGTTTGTAATTTTTTTTCATTTGTATAAGGACTGAGACAGTAACTTCCCCAAGGAAGAAATATGACATGAGTATTTCTGTGGTTCCAGTCAAGCTAGAGGATCATGACTGCTGAAACATCCCTTGTATGTCAGGTTAGTTCAAAGTAAGCTGTGCAAATAGAGTTCCCTGGGCCATCTGACAATCAGTTCAGAAATTGCCATTGTGTTCACTGAAACCACGGGACAGAAATGGTGGTAGTGTGGCAAATCAGGAAAGATGAGGAGATCTGAGTTGAACCAGCTGCTTGAACTTTACACATAGCTTTACTTCTAAGGGCCTCACGCAGAACACAGGTCACATTGACTTCTGAAGGTTTAAAAATACTTTCAGCCCATCCACCTTGTAGAATAAGTTTAGCTTTTTTAATTGACTCACAGCAGTGGCCATGTCTATTCCTGTTTCAATGGCCATATGTGAATCCTTACATGAACACTGCAAATATCATAAACATCTGTGACCTTCTGCAGGCTGTCTGTCTGTCCATCCTAAGCCCTACCAGGCAGAGTTATCTCTTTGTGTGCCCAGTGGCCAACACAGATGAAGACATGGACAACAGATCATTGTCAGGGCCCCCAAGAGCACCACCAGGACTTACCTGCCTTAGGGCTGGCCCGTGGGTCCAGGAGCACTGCTTTAAGTTCAGGCCTGAATCATCTGTAGGTGCTTAAGGTACGTTGTAGGTGCAGTTACCTCCTGCTTTTCCTCTTGGATGGACCTCAGAAGTCAAAGGCTTAATCACACTGGGGAATCCAAGCTGATTTTTAAATTCTTATGGCTGCAGAAGCCTAGCACAGATATTCCTGTGGAGAATGGTGTTAAACCTTGTGACCTCTGCATCTAAATATTGCAGACTGCAAGGCTGCCACCCTGCCACTGCCAATACCTGCTCTGGTCCTCTAAATGTGATGTTCTTCTGGGCACTGGCACTACACCAGCACAGCAAAGGGCTTGTTCAGCATCTCCCCAGCTTGGGTTTCCAGGTTGTGTCAAAGTTCTCTACAAGGAAGTGCTTTTTGCTGTCAGGTTGCAGCTAAATGTACCACAGCATGTGGAGGGTATTCAACAGTTGCCCTACACCATGCATCAGAATCTGAAATGGCATTCTGAGGTTTTTATAACAGATTTAGGCAACTTTGGACAAGGTGCAAAGACACTGCTGTGAAAACCAAGCTTCCACCTGGAACTTTTCAATGTTTAACCTTCAGTGTCTTCTCCTTTCTGAGAAGAGTGTGCACACCTCTGCCACCACTTCCCACCTCCATGCACAAGCACAAAGTGCAGAGGGTTGCAGAAACTGGTTCTTACATGAGTTCAAAACTGGAAAAATTCCTAGAAAGAATCTCCACAGAGGTTTATGAGATATATGGATGTGCTACCTCCAGGAGTCTCACCCTGCTGGAAGAGGGGCAGAACTGTGACCCCCAGCTGCAAGAAGCCCCCTTCCACAGGCAGGGAAGGGGGTTGGGTTAGGCAGGATTTTGGCAGGCCTGACTCTGACTTTGTCAGAAAACCTGTCAGCATGCGTGTTAAATAACAAAAGGAGAAAATATTAACAAGGTTTTACAGCAGTGTTTTCAACTGAGATTCAAGCTGCACATGAAGCTTGAAAGTAAAGGACTGACTGGGTGGGGAAGAGCTCCAGATCACTTAAAACATAAAAAAAAAACCCATTCCAAGGCAGCTGCTCTCAGGCTGCTCATGGTCAGCCTGCTTGCTCAAGAATCACTTAACCACATGTGTTTCTTAAATAGGTTTACAGAAAAAAAAAACTGAAAAGAAAAACTGTAGGAACCATACATGTCTGAATATCATGTGAAGATCTGAAAAGGGTAAGCAAAAGATTACACCCCAGTGATGTGGCTATAAATTCAAGCTGCAGTAAGCTAATATAAAAATAATAAATAAATATAACAGTGATTAATAAATATAATAAAGTCCATGTGGCACCCCAGAGGGTCTTTGATGAAACTGCACTTGTGAGGTTTGGGGCTGTGGGAGAAGAAAAAGCAACTGGGTAAAGACAATTCCATGCTCAATGTGTCTCTGTACAGTTTATTTTACAGGAGATGAGATGAGCACTATGGTGTATATAAACTTGCAGAACAATATAGGAAAATACAGTTTAACCATATGAAATTGTTTTACAGTTAAGACAGAAAAATTACATATAGGAAATGCCTTCAACACTGAAGGACAAGATCCACAGCTGACATCAAGTAGCTTCCACTGAACCCTGCCAGTTTATTCGAGCTGAAGATCTGCCCCTTAAATCTTTTCTTCATTCAACTTAAGTTCAGTAAGTGACTCCTTCATCCATCCTTAGGGAACAAAAGCCATCCTATAATTTCCACAATGATCCAAGATTTACTAGTAACCCAGACAGAGGCTGTGTGATAAATAAACTATTTAAGGGGTCTAGTCAGCCAAAATTTATGGGAAGTTATAAAATTTTGGTTAAGCATCTTTAAAAACAAGTCGTTAGTACTGGCAAAAGACAACTTTCCTAGAAATTTAGAAGTATTTAGGAAAACTTACACAAAAAAGGACCAAATAAGCAGCTTAATTTTGGTAGAAAACTCTGGTTTAGTGTGTAACTGGTAACCTGGCCTGCCTGTGAATCCCTGCTGCTACAGTGTCTGCAGAACTGCCCAGTGGAATTCTCACACTGTCTTGTGTTGCAGAAAACAAGGGAATCATCTAAGGAGAAGAAAGTATTTTTGTCCAACACTAGTACCTGCTGTTTTCACAATGGATAGAGGTTGCTGTCCCTAAAGAGTGTTTTTGACTTAAAAGAGTATGGACATCCAAATTCCTTAGGCTATTCTGATAATCTCAGCCATTTAATCAAAAAACTCCAAAGGAACAAAGGATTTCAGGTCAACCATTCCCAAATTCTGGGATTAACATGACTTTGATTATTTTGTTAGCAGATGTGAGATCCCTGAAATCACATTCAGCTTTTGAGTTCCAGAACCAGAACATTTCTTCTCTGCAAGTGCTGTAAAAAAAAAGTTGTGGGCTTTTATTATTATTAATTAATTTTATGCTAAAAAGTGTAACAACTCTTTTATGCAAAATTATCACTGCATACTATTTCTATGCAGAATCCCTGCCTATTCTACTGAGACCAAGGACGGGTCCAAAGATTAGTGTCAATGCAGTTGCTTTTAAGTCTAATTTTTTCTATTCCATTTTCAGCATTTAGAATTTAGGATGTCTGAGCTGGACAGCAAATTATCAGAGCCAAAGGCAGGTCTCCTGGAGATGTGGGTGTCCTAAAGGGGGGGAAAATTCAGAGCAAGGAAGGGGCTGAGAATCCTGCACAGATCTGTGCACAGTGGCTGCTCCTGAGATTTGGCAATTTGTAGGGTAAATCTGTATTTTTCACATGCTTGTAGCAGATACTATTTAGAGGCACTTCAAGGGGATCTACTAGAAGAATTTTAATAGGGTTGTGATACAAGCCATTACTCAGTTACTTGTTAAATCAGTAGCCCTAAAAGACTGCATATATTCAAAATTATAGTCCTGTCCACTCACTGAACCTGGATAGAGCAGCTGGAAAGCTTTTGTTCTGAATATCCACTGAGTTTGTCTCTTATGACACACCTGAAATAATTCAACTTAATGTAAGTTGAGGGAATTAAATTTGAATGTCTCAAATCTATATGTGTTTTTTTTCTGTGATTATTATGTGGTTAATCTAAGATTTATTTTTTTTATTGGTCTGTGAAAGATTTTATCCATGTACACTTTTTAGACTCAGATGCATCATTAGGCACAAAAGGTTTCTGCCTTGAGGAATGCATGGGATTTGAAATTTAAATTGAATTGTGCTATGTGTTGGTCCCTTCAGAAAAAATGTCCAGGAAGGAAAAAGAAACTTCAGCTAGCACAAAAAGAAGTTATTACACTCCCAAACCTGGTGGCTGATTAAAAAAATCCAAAATAAAACCCAAAATAACCTCTCCAGAAAAGCTCTTAAAACTCTCAGAAAACAGCCAAAAGCATGAAGTTTGGTGAGCACATTGAAATAACAGATATGTTCTATGAAATTTCAAAACTGAAGGTTCTGAAAAGTGTTGTACTTCACTGGTAAAGGGCTGGCTACAGTAACAACAGAGAGGGAACAATAAAGAGTTGAAAGATGCACCACTCATATGACTAAGATCTATTGTAAGACAAAGCAATGGGTGTTATTCTTACAACAGTGCTTCTCAGGAAGAGACAAGGATTTGCTGCCAGGAAAGACTTCATTCCCACTGTGCATCAGCAGGGCTGTGTGCTCCAGGCTCCTGAAGCACAGCAGGCTCAGCACACCTCACCTGGGGCAGCCAATTTCCAGAGCCCCTTCTCCAGTCCCCAGGGCAGCACTGGCACCTACTGGCCTTCCACGGGTGCAACCAGGTGTGAGCTGGACAGCTCTGTGTCAGCAACAGACACATTCCAGCACTGATTTTCAAGAGCTGAGCAGGACTGGGAGAATGCTGGGCTCCTTACTCATCACTACTCAATGCCCATCAGGGTCTGAGATGCCACTGAGGTAACCATCTTCCTGCCCTATGTGTCTGCTTTAATCAGAATTTACCTGTGACTCTTGCCCACCTGGTTAAGACAGATGTGACCAGCAGGCTCCTCTGGTGCATACAGGATGCCTGTGGGCTGTTCTCCATCCCTGTGAGAGGATGGCAGGAATGTCCACACAGCAGGAACTCCTTAGAGCCAATGCTTCAGCAATCTCTGCCATGCCACTTTGCTATTTCAACACACACTGGTAAGCAAAAGCCTGCAGGCTTTCCAGAGAGATCTGTGAACTGAAAAGCTCATTATTTTGAAAACTGCCTTTTTGACACTGCCTTTTGAAGATGTAATTGCCAAATGAGAGAAATGTCAGGGTGACCAGGACTGCCCTCAGGACACTGCTGCCATCTCTGGGACCAGACACAGCAGGCTGCACTAGTGGACAAGAGCACAGGAGATACAGTGAAACAGTAAATCTGCTTTCAGTTCAGAAGGAAACATCAAAAAAACACATCAAGAAGCCACATTACTCATTCCAGGGGGACCTTCAAAGTGCTTGTCTGGGTTTCTTAAGGTGCTTGGTAGTGAAGGACCCACCTGGGTAAGCAGTGCCCTTTCTCTCCCTGTGAGTGCCTAAAGAAATAGATGGGCAGAACTACTTTGTCACTGAATTATGGATTAGAGCTTTTACAGCTGCATCAGTAGGTGACCTGTGGGTCCAGACTCCAGAGGTGTGTTCTGACTGCAGCCCCACACAAGAACACTACTGGAGCTGCTGGGAGCTGCACAGAGAGCAACTACTCATTAATTATTTCTCATTTCTTCATATTTACTTTATCCATGCACTTGAGTACAAGTAAGGGAAAAAGAGGCTTGTGCATTTCTGTTTGTTAGCCTGATTTTCAAAGAGTCTTATCTCTTACCTCCCTGTTGTATTCCAAGAAATCTTGGAGTGCTGAGCACTTCCAAAGAACAGGTGAAGAATGCCCATTTCTATGTAACAAGCCTAACTTGCAACCAATATTTAAATAATGACATTAAAAGCAGGGATAATTCTAGGAAGCCCTAACAACGCCTGAGAAACTACAACTGCTACAAGCATAAAGAAGTTTCCTGTGAATGTCCCACAGAAAATTCCTGTTGGGGGGGAAAAAACCCCAACCCAAGCAAAGGAATAAAAGCTGCATAAAGGAAAAAAGAAGCAGTGCACAAGGTTGCATGCTGCCTGTCAGGCACTCACGGAAGTGTGATTTCAGTGTTTACCTGTGCAATAAGGGGGAGCACAGCTGCCCCCCAGCAGCTCAGAAGGGGCTGCACAGGGGGAAAAGGGGGTCTAGAAACATAACAGGGATTTCTGTATGATTTTCACTGCTGTTACAGTATTTTAAAATAAAAAAAAACCAAAAAACTAAAGCTATCTTCTACAATTCCAGTGTGCAATAATGAACTAATGTCCCTATAAGGGAGCAACCAAAGTCTTTCAAAAGATGTCACCCATAGAAGTGAACAAGTGTGAGTTGCAGAGATGACTGAATCTGGAGCAGGCTGGCAAACTGAGAATTAGGCCTTTTTGGGATATTGCTCCAAGAAACAAATTAGAATCTTGTTGCTAATAGGAGAACTGTGCATTTGGCCCATGTGGTAAAGGACTCACTGCTTTCAGCTCATAAACTCCAGCAGGAATTGGCCAACAGCACTGGATCCAGAATGAGTCCTGGTAGGAAATGAGCTGAAAGAATATCTTAGAGAGAAAGATGTTCAACTGTGCTTTGAAGACACGGGCAGGAAGGTCTGGATGATGAATAAATGTTCTCATTCTGTATGGCTGCTGAGGGTACAGCTGGCAAGCACCTCACCAGCTCTGGCACTGATCTGAAGCCATGGAATTCAGGAAGCCCTTTTGCTAAGAGAAAGGCCAAAAGGCTCTGGCTGAAATGGAAAATGCCAGAGAGCCCTCCAGCACAGGACAAGAGTGTGACAACAGGGCTCAGACCAAGAGGGAGCTCACAGGTGTGGCAGCACTCCCAAAACATTGGTGGCTTAACAGATGTGGACAAGCAGTGCTACCTGCTAAGAACCAGAGGAAAATTCCCCCTTTTTCTACTTCTGCCAGTGAAAGTAAACAGTGAGAGAATGACCTGCTGAGAAATGACCTGCTCTGTGACCTCAGAGCATGCAGAGATGGGAGATAATCTCACACCTGCCAATCTGATCCCCACAGTGACTAAACCAGCAAAAGCTCACACCAGGTGTGTGAGCTGCCAGATGAAATGAGATGATGCCTAAGCTCAGTATTAGAGGTAAGATACTTTGGTATTCCATTAGTCAGTTACACTGCAGCAGCATCAGGCAGCATCCACATATGCTAGAATTTTAATAGAACACCAAGTTGGATCTTGTTCTGGAGAAGCAGCTGTTTAGGATGAGCATGAAGACAGACTGGGTTCCACTGCATTTTTGAAACTCAGTTGAAGACAAACAGAGCAATGCTGAAACTCCCCAAGTTACCTGCAGGAGCAGGAACCCATGCTCTCCTTTAAATGTGCCACTACCCTCTCTGAAGATGCTGCCTGTTAGAAGCAAGGGAACTCCAGTGTGCCCTGACCTGTAAGGCATCACTATCCAAAATCCATCAGTCAGAGAATGAATGAGCCAGGTAACACTGATCTGCAGGGTCATATCAAGAAGGAATATCATCTTTTGAAAGAAATAAGCTGAAAACTGTTTACAAGCAACAGCAAAACTTGCACTGAATACAGATGAAGTGTGGTGGATGAAGCATCTCACCTGTGGTGGAGCAGAACCCGGATTCTCCTGGAACTGGGAAAGATAAACAGCCAGGCACCTGTGATCTCCTCTGGTTATTGAAGGGAAAAAGAGATACAGACTCCAACAAGAGAATTGCTGTTCTGCGCAACTCACATCCCTGAAACATTTCAAATGGACCAAGAACTAGAAGCAGGAAAACTGTCTGGGAAAAAACCCAAAAGTAAAAAATAAAAACACACAAAAAACCCCAAAGAAACAAAAACAACAACCCCCCCCAACTAAGAATTTAGAGCAGCATAAATACACCTTAGCAGAGGAACCAAAACACATTATAGTCCCCAGAGAAACCTGTGCTAATGGACAGTATTTCCAGTCCAAAATTGATAAAGTAACAAACATCTTTAAAGAAAGAGGAAAAATAAAGTGTAATTGCTAACAGATTATTTCAGGTATTTATTAAGGAGAATACTGTATAAAGTGCACAACTAGCTTTGTTTTACAATCAAAACAAGAATGTGCTGAGGCATTGTCAAGATTGCTCATTTCAATTTACAATACAGCCTAGAACAGGGGACAACCTGAAATGCAGCTTTCATGTAGTCACATTATTTTGGCCACTGAAATTTTCAAAGTTCAACCTGCACTTGTGGCTTAAAAAATAAAAAAGTGCCTGTCCTCTGAAGTGCAAGGTTAAGTGTTAGGAGTAGTATACACTGATATGGCCAAAAATTAATAAGAGAGTGAATCAGTAGAAAGACTGAAAAGGAGAGATCATCAACTGCCCTGCTTGAGGGCAGAAGGGAAGGAGAAGAGGATTCCAGGGAGGCTCTCACTAAGCTCAAGGACACTCAGGCAAACCAAACACTTCACCTGGTGCTGCAATGGTCTGGTTAGGTGAGGCTCACATCACAGTGTGCTCTTCCAACACCCAGAATAAAATTGGAGTCCAAATTCCCAAGCGTGCAGGGTAAGAGCAGCACAGAAGTGTCACACCAGGAGCAGTGATCCTGAGCGTGTAGCAGTCATGACACTGCAACTGCCAACGTGCAAAGGATGCTAAAGGTTTATACAGGTTAATGAAGCAGCAGAGGAGTGGGTTGTGAAGGCATTTGCAAGACAGGAATGAACCTGTACTAGTAAATAGATGGTTGGGAAAAAGGGAGCAATAGGAAAATGCAAGAGAATTTGGTTTGAAATAATAAACCAGAAAAATAACCACTGCAGCAATGTTATAAACATGCTTCAGGTAAGACTTTTCTGTGTCTCAGTTTGTATTTGTAAAGAGGAATATAGACTCCCAATAGTCTAATCCTAGCATGTGGAGGATGGTGAACAAAAACCTGGAGCAGTAGTAGAACAAAAGAAGGATGTAGTTCTGGGACTGGGGAGAAAAAGACAGGAACAGTGAGATGAAATGGAGCAAAATTGTGGGTCAAATGAAATAGTATGGTTTGGGATATTGTAGCTAAGACCACAGTAAACACTGAGTAAAGGCCACAGTGGTGAGAATCAAGATTTCTCCTGGATCTAAAGCAAGAATCTGAAGAATCTTTGCATTGTATGAAATGCTGAAAAAATATATTAACAGCAACACTGAATACTCAATCAGAAATAACAGCAGAAGAAAATAAATACCTTTTCAAAACCAGTCTCCAAACTACATAACAATATTTGCTAAGAGCAGTGTTGAATTTTTGGTGGTTTGCAGTAAATGTCCTGGGGTGACTTTATGATGCTTGTAATTTGCCCTAAACCAGGACAGTAACACAGAAAAAAACTCAGGCTGAGACTCTGATGGTACAGAAGTGCTGGGCACCTACATCTACACTGAATGCAATCTAGCATCACATATTCATGGCACCTTTGAAAATCAGGCTCCAAAAAGATAAAAGCCAAAATTTAGCGGGACAAACCCGGTTATTAAAAATACCTAAAGTCTGTGATATTCACCTGAAGAAACCAACAAAGGAAATTTAAACCTGAATCCCAAGTAAACTATTAGAGGACTGTCTTTAAGGAGATTCTGGGGAAAAACACCTTGCATGAGCAGGAAAGATTTTAAACATCTCATTTATTCCTTGGAATACGACCTCCTTCTGTCATTGAGGGCACTCTGACAGGTAATGAGGTAGGTATAGTACAACCAAGTCTTTCCTGATAAAAAATTGTGATGGCAACACTTTCAAACTTACTGACTGGCCGACAACAGAAATCATGAAAATGGGTTTATGTATCCCTGAGAGGGAGTATAAAACAGGAAGAACAAGAATCTTCTCCGTAGAATTTGGGAGAAGGGCCATCACTTCACTGCCATGGTGAAAGACAGTGCTATATGAAAGGAATGTATTCACACAACACTGCTGCAGGATACACAGATTTTATAAATGGGGGAGCCAGGAAAGTTAATTGACTTGCCTATGGCCATGAGAGCAGTCAGTGATAGACCTGGGATTCGTGATCAGGACTTCCTTGCCTCCTGCATCATAATCAGTTATCTCCTTGCTGGCCAGAGGCTCTCTGCCTGGTGGTTCTAACATACTGTATAGAGATAGTCATGCAAGGGGTGGAGCACAAAGTCACTGAAGAACAGGGCACTTTCTGTGCCAGGAAGCAGATTTCTCCTGGAAGCTGCGTGCAATTGGGAACCTCTGGTGGGAAGCACACATCTGCTTTTTTCACCCTGGAATGTCTGGTGCTTAAGGCTTAGCACAACGAGGACCATTGTAATGACTAAATGGAACAGAGATAGCCCATACAGGCATAAATTACAAAGTGTCTGTCTGGTAGTGAAACAACCTTTTCCCTATGCTCTTCTGACCCTTAAAAACAAACGTTAGCCTGCTTAATTCAGTGGACTCATCACATCCAACCACAGACCAGTCTATATTTCCATGTCCACAGGTCGGATATCTCCAGTTTTGTGTTCTTTTACCCACAGTTCCCTGTCTTTGGCAGGATCCACTTTCCGAAGCAACTGATCCACAAGTTCTACTGTCTGAAATGAAGAAAACAAGAATCCAAATGTCAAGCAGAGAGTCATTGCTCTGACATGCAGAGCAGCTGTGGGCATGCCTACACTGCCTCTGCAGACAAGTGAGAGCTGCAACTACACGAGACTGGATGGACAAGGCAGGTCTGAATGTGCAGCCTTGTGGTAAGCAGAGAAAAGGGAGACTTAACATGAAGAAGCAGAGACAGGTTTCCTGTGCCAGGCAGCAGCCAGGCAGCCTCTGACTGCTGTCCTGCAATCTGCACCATACACCAAACACAACTGTACTGAGTCAGCATGCATCCCCCATACTTTAATATTTGATAAATGGCCAGTTTTTAATAAGGAAAATATATATACACTCCCTTTTTCAACAGTGAAACAATTCAACACAAACAGAAGACCTCATGGAGTAGTGCATCATGCTGGGAGAGCTAATAATGGCTCATGCTAGCCAAATGTACTTCAATTGGTTGTGTCTCCCCCAGGAAAGAGCTATGATCCAGCAGTATGAAATGTGATCAGAGAGTCCTGGACTGCAGGGAGGCACCACAGCACTGCTGCAGACTAACAAGCTGCCTGCTGACACTTCTCCCACATCCTTTCACAAAAGTCAGTCAGACCAGGTCAGGGGGGACCATTCTGCTCAGCTGGAGGGCAGTGAAGGGCACAGAAAGCAAACAAAAAGCACACTTACACTTTGGTTGAACATGTCTGTCTCGTGCCGCAGCTGTGTGTACTGGCACAGATGCTGCCGAATCATCTCCACCCTTTCAACTTCTAGTCTCTCAAGCTCCTGGACATGAAGAAAAACAAGTCCATATTTTTACTGGAACCTGAGCTTGGAGGCCCAGAGAAAGGATGATACACAAAAGGCTGCCAGTAGGTGCGATACTGCCCCAGGGTCATGCTTTGGAGCTGGACTCTGTGGTTGCCCATTCCTCTGCTCTGCAAAGAATAAGAAACAGCAAGCAACAGCAGTCATCTCAGCCTAGCAAAAGAAAAGGTCAAACCTTTCCAAAAGGTTCCAAAACTGAGACAACCGAGGCAGAGAGTGGAGCCACTGCCTTTAGAGATGCTGCAAGCAAGAGGGAATCTGTTTCCTGCAAGAAGTTTTTTGTGCTTTACTGCTAGCCACAGAAATTACAGTGATTCCCTGGGGTAGCAGAAAGCACACTGGGGGAGATGGCTCAGACCACCCCCCACTCCAACCAGACACCTGTCAGAGCACAGTTCACCAGACAATGAGCTGGGACAAGCTTCCACCTTGCTCAGCTGGCAGTAAGCAGAACCCAGCAATACTTTAGTTGGAAAAGCAGGTGATTTCTGTCTTTCTTCCAGATATTTTTTGCCTCACTCTTCTTCTGGATTCTGATATATACCCCAAAATCTGCATTTAGTCCTTCTGGACTGAATACACTGAGCACTGTGTGCAGTTTTGGGACCACAATATAAAAAAAAAAACAAACCCATTAAGCTGTTAAGAGCGTCCAAAGCTGGGCCACAAAGACAATAGAGGGTCTGGAGGGGAAGCCTTAGGGGAGGCTCTGGTGAGATCCCACCTGGAGCACTGCAGCCAGCTCTGGGGTTGGCAGCACAAGAAGGATGTGCAGCTTCTGGGTTAAGTCCAGAGGAGGCCATGGAGATGCTCCAAGGCAGCTTGTAGCAAGCCAGGCTGAGACAACTGGGGCCGTTAAGTCTGCAGAAGAGATGGCTCTGGGGAAACTTCAAAGAAAATTGTGAAATCATGGAATAGAAAAATTCATTAATGTATAAATTGATTTGGTGATTGTGTGTTTTTCTGTGTTTTCCTTGTGCATTACTTCATTCTTCCTAAGGACAATTTGAGTGTTCTAGCCCCTAAGCAGCCCTGAACTGGTTTAATGCCTTCTGCAAAGAGACAATTATTTCTTCTTTCCCCTAATGATGAGTTTTCCTTAGGACTGAGAATGGGAAACACAATGTGAGATTTATCACCCAATTTTCCCCACTGCTTTGCACTGAACTAGCTGTGAATGATGAATACTGTAGGCTATTACAATTCTGCAAGGGTAGTTTTAGATGTTACATACCAGAGTGGTGGTCACCATCTCCTCAAACCACTTGGACTGGGCTTGATTGTAAAGATCCACACAGCGCATCAGGTCATCCCCTGAAAGAGGAAAGACAGCAACACATCAGTCTTGTCTAGCCAGAGCTTAGAAGGAAAGTGCAGGTCAGGTTTTGCAGACCCCAAAGATTTGAAGATGAACCCTGTGGAGCTCAGAGGAGTTCTTCTACATGGTATTTGTTACATGGACAAGCATTTCAACTAAATGCATGCACCTGATGTATGGCAAAAAAGCAGGTGATTGGGGTGAGAATGAATAGGGGGCAAAGACAAGATTTTGAAACAAAAATGTAAGCATTAAGAGTAGTATTTTACAAAATGCCCAGAAATATAAAAAAGGCAAGTTAATTCAGTTTAAAAAAAGCACCACAGAAATGTCGTTATATTTGAAAAATAAAGTAATTAAAATGGGAAATCAACAATGGTGAGCTATGGAACTGCAGGGTAGCACTCTGTAGGTGAGACTGCAGTCCGGGAGGTCTCTGTCTCAAAGGGGGGGATTCATCAGGCTCCAGCTGTTGCAAGAAGGGATGCTGATTTGCAGCTCCATGCATTCTCCAGCCTCTGGCAATGCCCAATTCCAGCTGAGCTCCAGCTCCTTCTGTGATTAGGGCAGTAACATAAGAAGCTGCAGTTCTTTTAATTTTTTTCTTTGTTGCAGGACTCTGCACTGACAGAGGGGGAAATGCAGGTGGCAAATTTGGAAAACAATTTTCAGAGATTGCTGCTTGCCAGCTAGGAAATTCTCTTTGTTCTTTAAGTGAGGCTCAATTTCTCTTTCCCTCTCTGATCTTCAGCTCTTCCTTGCTTGTTCAATAAAAATTGATTATAAACAATTTCTAAGGACCCAAGGAACAAAGAGAGACTGTGAATTTTCAGGTGAATAAAGAACATCTCTCACAGAGCCTCCTGTTCTTAAATCATAACTTTACTTTCTCCTCAAATGACTGCCTGTACACATGGTCACACTGCCAGGGACTCTTCCCAGACTCCTTAAAATCCAGACACCTATCCTGAAGTTTTAAAAACCTCAGAACTCTGAAGGACCACTCTGCCAAGGAATAGCCCTTGTTGAAGGGATGAAACATGGAAGGCCTAGCTAAAACTTATTTTCAGCCAAGGTACTAACTCAGCTGCATGTATCATCTTTGCAGATTTGAAAAAAGTTCCTGACAGATCCTGCAGGTGTGGCTTGAGCCTCTGTAAAACATGCACAGGTCATAGCAACTGGCTGTATCCTCAGTACAGGACAGCACACACTACTATATCCTCAGTACTCCTAGAAGAGAAATTATTTTAGTCACTGAGTAGCAGTAGAAAAAAAACCAAAAAACCACCCCACTTTCAAGGGAAAAGACAGTAATAGTAAGTGTAATAGGCACCCACTAAGTTGTGGGTGAGTGTGATTTAGGAAAGAACCAAGGAAGTGACTATGATTTATGGAAGAAACACCCTCAGCTAAGCTTCTCTGAATCTGACTTTGGAAGTTCCACAAACATTCAGTAATCTAAGGACACCTTCATGAAACAGAAAGATAACTCACCCTACTTTTGTTGTTCTCACCTCAGTTATCAATAATTTGTGACATCTGAGTTGAAAAAACTAGATTTGTATCTTCTGAGGATTTAACATCACACAGATTTGTAGTTTGGTTCACTTTGACTTTGCTTTCACAATATTAAAAACAAACCCCACGTGGATGGATGGGCAGGTGCACCTGGCTCTCACCACGTGCTGATGGACACAGGTACTCACCTGCCTGGGTGGACTTTCGTCTGGCCTTCTTGATTTCCTCTTCTGTTTTGTTGCTGAGTTTCACCTCTAGCTGCTGTGTTTTCATTTCCAGATCCTTCTGCCTCTCTGTCAAGGCTTTCCGGGCCTTGTAGTAATGAAGAAGAGTCAGAAGTTACAGAGAAGAAGAACTGGCAGCTGCTTTCAGCCATCTAGGACTCCCTCACACAAGTGGCTCTCAGCAAGGAGTCAGCAACTTTGCATGGAACTGGGTCCTAACAGGGATTCAGGTTCTTACAACACCATGTGGACTTCCCAAAAGTGTCCTGTGACCACAAAGGAGTCACCACCAACAAATCAAAAACGCATCTGAACTCTTCACAGAGTCTTAGAAAGGCAAAGGACTAATGGCATCATCAGGCTCTCCTGTTTCTTAAAAGTCTTCTCATTATTTCTGGAAGAAAAGAGCTGGAGCCTCTTTCAAATGTCTTAAACAGCATCGTTAGCAAGACATTTCTTCCATTCACTTTTCTTAGGATCTGAATTGTTTAAGTAATTTCAAGTATCTTACAAAATTTGTCTTTAAGTAAGTTCTGGACTCAATGTACACCCATCACTAACAATAGGAACTAAATTCAGAAAAACTTATTCAGGTTCATGCCAACAGTAGAAATCAAGAACCTGGGGTCTGGTTACAACTGATGACTTGAACTACTTTACTTAGAAGTTCTTCAAGCTGTTCAAACCAGATTTAGCAGTACAAATATTTATTATTACAGGTGAATTAGCAGAGTACGGAAATAAATAAAAATTACATGCAGGTTGATAAATACATAAACATCACTTGTTTTGCATGGATTTGTTATAAAATATGTCACACTTATTCTTTATACTGTACTAGTGTTTCAAACTAAATTGGCATGACTGTATTTTCTTAGCACCTTGCAGTTTTCTACAGTCACACCAGCCTAGAAGTTACAGCTCTACTGAAGCATTCCTGGAATTTTTGCCATGTGCAGTTCCAAGGCCCCCAGGTGGGTCCTCAGGTCTGGAGAGGGAGCTGCAGGAGCACGATCTGTGAGGGCCAAGTGCTCCACAGGCACTGCACTCACAGGTCTTCCCTTCTTCCCAAGGTTATTCCTAATTCACTCTTCCCAATATTGCTATGAGTTGCTTTGCAGATAGGAGTGTGAAGAACTTTGTGTTTTGCAGAAAAATGCCCTCCTTGCATACACTCAGCCTAACGACCTTGTGTATCCTGCCATAGTTCTGTCCCTGGGGAACTCCTGCTGAGCTTTAATGAAAGCACAAACAGCTTTGGGGATGACTGGGAATGGCATTTTCCTTTCCAATTTACACCCAAAAGCAAACTCACGAGGATACAATTTGGCAGCGGTGGCACAAGCATCCCCATTTCTGCCAGCTGCTGCTGGGAGATCCTATTTTGTGGGTCTAACTCCCTGCACCACAACCTCAGCTACCTCCTGGATGGTGTTACATCATTACTGGGTGCTGCTACTGTTTGGATTTTTTCAGTGAGGACGTTTCTTGTGAAGAGTTTGTGATTTGCCAGACCAGTGTCCAGGTGCCCTCGTCGGCCACCTGCTTTTGGCCACTGAGCCAGGTGAGCCTTTGACCCGACCCTTGCCATTCTAAGGCAAGGCATTCTACATTTTGAGGACAACAGATGCACACCAATAAGAAGTATTTGCATCAAATTTATTGCCCCAAGTTGGCAAGGGGAGGATGAACCAAAAAGCCACTTCAGCAGCAAGATGTTTGCCCCCCAATTCCCATATCTCAGCTAAACACCAAACTATTTCTGGGGTCGGGCAAAGCACAGCTAACAGTGAAAGCCCTCAGCAGGAACAGCTGTGGTTCTTTGTGACCGAACAGAAACTCTCCATGGGGCAGCTGCTCTTCTCAAACCAGCAGTGTCTCAGAAAGCCTCCAGGCTGTTCCCTGCTCCCACCTTTTCAACAGCTGTGTAGCGGCTGGCCAGGTGCTTCCGCAAGTCCGCGATGTGGTGGTCACACTTCTTCATGTCCTTCTTGAAGTTCTCTCTGAAGTTGAGCAGAGGTTTCTCTACCTCGCTCTGGAGCTGGCAATGAACACAAAGGAAGAAATGGCACTGATGAGGAGCCAGGCAGCAATTCCTGGCTCTTCATAGAACCACAGAATCATTAAGCTGGAAAAAACCTCCAAGATTATCAACTCCCATTGTCAACCAGGTCCACCACTCAACCCTGCCCCTAAAGTGCCACATCCATGTGTTTTCTGCACACAAACAGTGGGAAGGATTTAGAGGATGCTACAGGAATTTCTGTGCAGAGTTTAAGGAGAAGTAAAATAATGGAAAAGCCCCTCTCTACCTGGCCTGCCTACACGCACGCATCGCTCCGGGGTGAGTTTTCTCCTTTTTGAAAACAATACAGGAGGACAATGCGGAGCAAAAAGTATTTCACTAATTACAGCCCTGATGTCGAAGTTTAAGGCAGAGCAGTGGGTTACCAAGGCAGCAGCTGGTTGCCTGAGTAACCTCTGCTGAATTGCTTACAAATGGTGCAGAGCTATAATTTTCCTCCAGAACATGGCTGTTGTGCTGAGATATCTGCCACTGTATTGAACTTGAACGCCCACAGAGGTTAACAGAATGTAACAGGACTCAAGAGCATGTCACATGTGGTGGAAAAAACCCAGATAAATACCATAATTTGTAAAAGAAATCTCCTTGGGCATCACTTGAGATAAAACCCAAAAATAACATGATGTTCCCAGCAGACTTTTGAGAAAGGCTAATGATACAAAAAAAAAGCGCCAGAATTTTGGTTCTCTTCCTTCCAGACAGGTAGATTCTTGTAGAGAAGCCAAATATTACTTTTCATTTCTTCCTTTGCAGAGGTACAGTGTAAAAGCACTAGTTAAATTTACTGTCTGGAACACAGAGACCAGATGAACATCTAGAATCAGTTTTATTTCTTTTTTTATGAAAAATTAAGGCTAGATGTGTTTTAATTTACTTATCAGGTAGACTAAATAAACTGATTTTGGGAGGAAGACTGGACAGAGTTTCAGTAAGTTTGTTCACCAACTTATTAATTCTTCTAAACTTGTACCACATGCATGTGTATTTCCCCCACTAACATGCACTGAAGGGAGATGCCCACCAATTCAGGGCAAAAATCTTTGGGAAAGAAAGAATCATTTACCTTAGAAGAAAATTTGAGATGAACCTCTGCTTCATCAGCTAAACTCTTCTTGAGCTGAGCCCAAGCTTCTCCCAGTGTGCTGAAGGAAGAGAAGGACAATGATCAGTTCTTTCCCCACCCTTCCTCATGGGATCTGTCAGAGAAATCTGGCACAACATTTCATACCATATCTTGATCAGCAAAATCATGGAAAAAGGTAACAGAAATCTGAGAGAACTAACAACCCTTGTGACCAAGGCAGAATTGTGCTGGCACTGTTTGCAGCAGAGCTTTGAAAACCCAGTTCATGACAATCTCCACTTACAGAGATGCCAGGGCCTCCATAAGCAAGACCCTTCAGTATCTTATCCTTACCATAACAAAGTTTACACCAGTGCAGTTTTTCTGCCTCTTCTAGTTTACACCCTACTTCAGAGAACAGATTTTCACTTCAGGTGAAAAGTCTCAGGGAAGCTTTTCAGCACTTGAAAATTTCTCTGTTGCCTTTTTCTTTCAGATTATTTCCAAGACAGTGGCAGCTGAGGCACACTCCTCCAGATCCTCTACGACAGCCTAGATTCCTCTTAAAGCATCATAACCAAAACTACACTGTCCCCAGTACAATACAACTCCAGGGGCTAAACTGGTAACAGATTATTTTGTATCAGACACTCTTTTTTCTACATATTTCAATGTGATTGCCTTTTTAGACAACAGCATGAAGTTGTTGATGAATAAGCTTCTGATTCACTATAGCCAGATCCTTCTCCCACAAACTGTTATGTAACTGCATCTTTCACATCCTGTGAAAGTATAAAACCCGCTGCTTTGTCCTCATTAAAATGCTTTTTTTTTTCAGTTAATTTCTCCATTTTAACATGAGAATTCTGAATTGCAACCTTTTCTTCAAATTACACATATCACCCCTCCTAGCTCTGTGACATCTCTGAATACAGTAAATCCATAATTTCTTCTATCATAGGTTGTTCATTGTAAAAGCATTTTAAAACCCCCTGGACTTAGGACAAACCCTTTGGGATCTCATTCCACAGCTACTTTCTGCAGTTTAGTTTTTGTAAGCAGTGGGATTTTCCTACCTAGTTTTTTTTGCACATTAGGCTTTATTTAGGCCACCATTTCTCTTGTCTGCCTACGAGAATCTCCCATCACAAAAAGCAATACTAAATTAAGAGCTGTGATGCTTGACCTACTCTGTTACTCCATCACTGAAGGAATTTGGGTTGGCTTGGCACTGTTCTCTATGCATATACAACAATTGCTCATCACCTTATTTTTCCCCTAAGTGAAAGTCTGATGGTTTATTCCACCACTTTGCAAAGGTTGAATAAAGCTGAGTGATCTACAGTTCCTGGCTCCTTCTATCTCTTCCCTATCCCCTTTTCAAGGATAATGAGATTTGACTGTTCCTGATAGCCTGAAAATCACCTGTCATCTGCAATCTCAGACTAATGATCTGTCACCTCTGATGCTGCTGCAAGGACTTGAGTCCTCAAATATGGTGTTCATCAGCTAAACAACTTAGATACACCTACAGAAGTGCTCCAAATATTTCTCCTTCCCTGAGGTCCTCTCCCAATGCCCAGTTCCCACTGACACTAACCCTGTTATCTGATCCAGGTAGAGCACCACTGGACAGTGCTTTCAGCTCCGTGCACTCTGCACCATGTCCTTTCCAGCTCCCTACTTCAACATTTCTTAGGCTTGAGTGCTCATTCCCTCTCTTTTCACCTACTCTGCCCTTGTTTCCTTCCTCTTAATTTTTTCACTCATTCCCTCCTATTCCCATTGGGGGTAGGAGAAAGTGGAAAGAAGTTGTGGAAGAAAGTGGGTTTAGCTTTGCTAGGATCAGGTGAGCATCCAGCCCCAAGGAGAAAGAAGGACAGAAAGCATTGCCACTGTAGGTGCTCAGGGCAGTAAAAGCCCAGTTATCCTCTTGCAATTTCTGGCCTTGCCTCCTGGAAGCTGAGCAAAACACCTCATGCACCTCAGTGCTGGCAGAAACACACTGTGTCAAAGGTGAGGACAGTCATTTCCAGCTTTGGCCTTCAGTGCTCAGAGGGTTTGTGGTGAAACAGACAGAGCTACCAAGTTCTTATCCTTCAGGAGTGGTGCCTTTGCATTGTTATTGAAGAACTGCAATTCAGTCTGAACTGCACTGCCTAATGTCTTCTTAATAACTTCCCACGTGTGAAAATGTTGGAAATAAGCAGCAGTCTGCTGCTCTTCTTGAAGGGCCAGAACCCTGATGAGAAGAGACTGCTTTATCCTCCCTCTTGTCTGTGCTGCTCTGATTGTACCAGCATTGACCTTACACATCTACTCTCAGTAGTGTATATATATATATATATATTCTATATGTTCTTCCATTTTCAAAGTTGTTTAGTACACATACATGCTAATCCTGGAAGGAGCCAGTCCTGGCTACAACAAGGACAGCATATAAACCTGATTGGAAAGGCAACATTTTATACACATATTCCTAAAAAACTTCTCAGCAACACCTAAAAAAAAAACCCAAACAAACAACTCTGAAGCAATTCCATCTTCCCTAACATGCCCAGGGTGCTAATCTAAATAAACCTCTACTCAGAGGGAGAGAGCTGGGGAAAATTACTTGTACCTGCGTGGGAGAAATGCCTTTTATATTAAAATTCGTCTTCTGTGAAAGTCACAGAGACACACTTACCCTTCTTCCTGAGCAGCCAAGGAATTCTGAGACAGTTTGGACAGGTTCTTAGCATATTCCTCCTCAATCTTTATCCTACACTCACATACACACAGAGAGAAAATAAAAAGACAGCAGTAAGTAAGCTTTAAGGCAGAAACCCACACACATAATTTGAAGAAATTCTCTGCATTTTAACAGATTTTGCCACAGGAATTTTCCTTTCAGTCTCCAGGGCTTGGCAGCACCAGTTTGATGAGCCGTCTTCTCCCCCCATATGCTAAAAATGCAGAGGCAAGAGCAGGGCTATATGCAGGACGGCATGTGAGACAAAATTAGCTGAAGAAGCTACAGTTCTGGAGAGCAAATAACAAGGACAGAGTGTTTCTGCTGTGCAACACGGGCTGTCTGCAAAACCAGAAGCACGCGGTTCAGTCTGCTGTGAAATGTGAGGCTGCACATCCTTGAGGCAAAAATGAAGGAATGTGGCAACCCAGGAAAAACCCAAATGAGATTTGGGGGCTGAAGTGCACCTTTCTCAGGGACACCAAATGCTTCCTGCTCTGTTATGGGTGACAGAGCATGGAAGAGATGTGGCAGGAGCTTCTGTCACCAGCACATGGCGGGGCAACCCCTTTCTCTCACTCACCCCACTCGTTGCCCTGTCCTTGTCTTCACTCACTTGGAGGCACCAGGAACAGGAGCTGAGCTTGCCAGTGGCAAGGGAGCAGAGGAGGAAAGGTGTTGGCACACAACTGCTGTGGGAATGACTGCAGGGAGGAGAAGGAGCTGTGGAGTAAGGGGACATGGTATGTGCTGACAGCCCAGCAGGGAGGGATGAGCAGCTGCTGGTGCAGAGGTGATGGGCATCATGCCTGAAACCATCTTCCCCGAGTTCTGCTGCCAGTGAAACAACTGCAAGGTGCACATGCTCCCAGGCACAGCAAACAGTTGTCTGTTCACTGGTTTTCAACCCAGCTTGCTCAACAGAACATTTCTGAGAGAGCTGTGTGGCCCCCAGGGAGAAAAAGTCCTGATTCTGTGCCAACTATGCACAAGCAGGGGCAAAACCTGCTCTGAAATGTTTGTCCATGAAGACTCAGAAGGTGGGATATTCCTGGCATGGCCATTTGCAGGAGCTAGTTGAGCAAGTGCACTTTTGTGGGGCACATTTGAGCTAAAAGGGGTCCCCTGAGATAGCTGAGAGGGATCTGATGCTCTGGCCTGCAGGAAATATCCTTGTGGATGGTGTGGGAGGGGAAGTGCCATGCTGTTTTTATGCTCACAGGAACTCAGGGGGGAACAGGTCTGGGTGCCACAGCTGACAGCTCCACGGCAAAGCCATTGATTGGGATTGGGGTGTCCCTTCCAGCAGCTGACTGGGATGCAGCTGGCTGAAGCCCAAGATGATACCCAGCTTGGTGTAACACAGTACTACACACCTTACCCAGGAGCTGGGGGTCCTCTTCTTCCCCCTGCCATGAGGACAAAACCAGCCAGCTCCCCATGTCTGCTCTAACAAGACCAACAAACACAGGCATCCACGGCTCCACTGCCTTAGGACCTCACTATGGAAAGGGCTTTATCCAGGCACATTTCACCTAAGGTACTTTAAAGACCTACTTCAGGATGAGACTAATCTTGTCTCAGAAGTGACAATTTCTGTGGACTGGAAAGAGAGAACAGGTCAAAAGTAATAAAGGTGCAAATGTCTCTTCCCAGAGCCAAGGCTCACTGCTTTGGGCTCAGTTCCCAGCCAAAATTCTAGTCCACAGCCTTCATCGTGAACTTCATTCCTGCTGAATTTTGTCTTTGGGATGCCTTTGAGTGATTTTCTGTGGATGCTGATGTTCAAAGGTGCAACAGTCTGCTGACTGTTCTGAGCTGCCCATGCAGACCCTCACAGAACCTGTCTCAGTCCTTTGTCTCATGAACAGAGGAACAGCTGACCATCTTTCATCAAAAAGGTCTGCTGTGAAAATACTGAATTTAAAATTCTGTCAAGTTCTTCCCTGCTACTGCAGAAGCTGGGGAATTATTGAATGTAGTAGGACAGAGCAAGCCTCATGTGTTCAGAAGGGAAGAGAGTAGTTTAGATGAGATATTAGGAAGAAATTCTTGCCTATGTGGGTGGGGAAGCTCCGGCACAGAATGCCCAGAGAAGCTGTGGCTGCCCCATCCCTGGAAGTGTCCAAGGCCAAGTCACACAGGGCTTGGATCAATCTGGTCTAGTGGAAGGTGTTCCTACCATGGCACTGGGAAGGGGGAAACTGGATGAGCTTTAAGGTCCTTTCCAACCCAAACCAATCTGTGATTCTCATGATTTCACAAGCACACACAAGACACCCTGTGTCTGGTGCCATCAGTGCCAATCTGAAATGTGGCACCAGGCAAGCAAAGCCACTGGCTTTGATGGAAGAGCTCCTCACTGGTTCCAGCTCTGGCCTAGGCTCCAAGATTTTTTCAGGGATTTGAAGTGTTACTTGTACTGCAAATGGATGGCACTACTAAAAGAGCAGACTGCCTGGCAAGGAGGAACATCAATAAAAGATAAAAATAAAAAGTTGAAATGTCTACAGTGAAGAACCCCAAATAGAAGAAATAAATTTTTTTACCCCACCCTGGCTTCCTATCACCATCTGTAGCCAAAAGGGGCTAAAAACCAAGATAAACCTCAAAGATGGAAAAAAAATCTGCCTCTTGATATAAACACACTGCAAACTCTGGCTTGTGGTGACTGTGAAACACAAACATGTCACAACTCCTGAGTCCATTTTCAGACATCCACGTGGCTGTTTGGCAGTAATTCCACTTTCCTAACAAAAAAAGCTACAAGCTCTTGCTTCCACTCATTTGTTTGAAAACTTTCAGGATTTCACTCCATAAATAGTCAGAAACATTACAGATTTTTTTTAAGTGCATTTTGACCCATACTGACTTTAATAGTTCTAGTTGATCTTTGGATGTTTATTTCCTGTTCCCTTTTACTTTTTAAAAAAAGTACTTTGTGTGCCCACTCAAATAATTTCAGTCATGACATATTATGGTGGATGAAGAAAAACTAGAGAGCTGCAAAGGGAGGCAAAGATGATTTGATGTGACTGCCATGCAAGAAGAAACTAAATAGATTAAGACAACAGGGGGAACAGGGAGAAAAGGTGGTAGAGGATATCTGACAGACAGCTCCACAACTGCCACTGTGGGATGACTGTGACTGAGTCTTTTTACACTGTTCCTCCAGACTAGGAGGAACAATGAAATTATCAGACAACAGAAGCAGAATTACTTTTCCTGTAGTGCAGAGACTGCAGAAATCTTCCATAAATTGCTGCAGACAAACAGTGAAAGGTGCATAGATGGATCTGCTGAACATGGCAGAAGCTAAATAATCACCTATCAGACTTACATTCTCTAAACATAGCACTGCTTAATTATAAAGTGAATAATGGAAACACTTTGCTAATGGAAATACTACTTCTTATACCTGTGCTTCTCAGGGCAGTCTGCAGGTTTTCTGGCTGTTTTGGAGCGTTTCCCTGAATGCAAATTCTGGACCTTATTTTCATTTTTGATTTAAAGCAATACCTTCTTTCACACCAAGACCTTGGATTTTTCAGTTCAGCATTTTTATTAATTACTTTCCTCCCTTTCTTGAGGTCTGTCTTCCTAAAAGTCAAAGTCTGTGACTATTTGACTTTTAAAACCCCACCTCTGTCAACAAATACTGAATCAACATGTAGTTGCTCAGTCTGAGATCACTATATACAAGAAGCTCCTGTAAAAGCATCTACTTGATAAACTAAATTTCAGTTAGCTTCCCTCTTGTTGGATATTTGATGAAGAAATCTGGTTATCATGTCTCATACCAGCTTCCTGTTGAAGGGCTGTTTTTAACAGCTGCCTGAATCTCACCTCCAGCAGGCTGATCATACAAAGAGAATTTTTCTGGACATGAAAATTCTCAGTTAATTGTGATCTTGTGCTCTCCAAGGCACCTGGAGAGTCATCATGGAAACCTAATCAGTATTTCAGCCCTCTTAGCTGGGAACACAGAGGTTCCCCTGATGGCCTGAGCTCTGTTTCCATGAATAATCCCTCCAGCTCAACACCATCCTCCTCCTTTTCCACACAGAACAATCCTGATCCTTTGTTACAAACAGATGAAAAATGTAATAATCTTTCTGTAACTCCCATCCAGACCCTCTTCACACTCAATTCCCAGCTTTTTTTGTTTCTAGCACACAGTTGATCTTTTCTTTCCTCTCCAGCATCCCTCCTTCTTCCTCTGCTGAGGACAGACACCTCCCCACAGTGTCAGAGCTGCTCTCCTTGCTCTCCCTAATTTCACATCAACTTTCCCTTCCTCTTGAATGCATCCTGCTTTTATTTCTGTCAAATTTCATTATATATTACTTCCTTTGAAGCAGCTTCCCCCTCTTCTCCCTTGCTATCATAATTCTGCTTGCCTTCCCATCCTCTCCCTTAGCAAGCCTATTTCTCAATTGTATTTTTAATGTTCCAGGCAGTCCTTTCTTTTACCTCTGGTCACACTGTAACTGCCTCTTGGACTATCTGATGACTATCAAAGGCTACAGAAACCTCATGTGAATGTATCTGACCACCATTACTGCCTGTGACACTTTGCATTTTCCCACTGTTGCCACATCCCTAGCATGGAAAAAAAAAGGTGAGAGGGAGAAATAAAACAAACTATAAATTAAGCAACTATCTGCGTGTGCTGCCCAAATGAACTGCACCCTGAGAAAAGAAGGCTCTTGGGGAGACCTCAGAGCCCCATCCAGTGCCTAAAGGGGCTCCAGGAGAGCTGGAGAGGGACTGGGGACAAGGGATGGAGGGACAGGACACAGGGAATGGCTTCCACTGCCAGAGGGCAGGGATGGATGGGATATTGGGAAGGAATTGTTCCCTGTCAGGGTGGGCAGGCCCTGGCACAGGGTGCCCAGAGCAGTTGTGGCTGCCCCTGGATCCCTGGCAGTGCCCAAGGCCAGGTTGGACATTGGAGCTGGGAGCAACCTGGGCTAGTGGAAGGTGTCCCTAGACACAGAGATGGTAAGGGGCTGGAATGAGATGATCTTTAATGTCCCTGCCATCCCAAACCATCCTGTGGTTCTATAACCAAGCTCAAAGTGATCTCTTCTTAAATCTTCCTCTGGGAAACTGCCTATGCTCCATGTCAACAAATTGCTTCCGTACTTTTCAGACAAAATATTTCCCTTCTAAATATCACCTCCACTCTGCTTCTCTCCTATTTATGCTTTTTCCTTGAATCTGAAGCTTAAAATGTTCTTGGTTCCCTCTAAACAGCCAGCCTTTGTGCAATACAACTCAGACAAGTGTGAGCTGGAGAAGCCCGGAAAGTGCAGATGAACATTAAAGAAATATTAAATATTCATTAAGAATTTGTAGCATACCTTTAATGCAGTTTAAGCTTTAACATATTTAAGGAATATCTAAATTGGGAAAAAACAATTGCAATAAATATTTGATAGCCAAGCGCTTGTTACCTTTCTCGAACAAACTCTGCCATTTCTTTCTGCATTTGTTTCCCTTTAAGTTGCTTTTGAAGAAGAATTTCAAATCCCGACACTGTGTTGTTCCCTTGTGAGTCCTTCTTATCTGCCTGAAAGAAATAAAAGGAAGTTCAACAAAAAGCTTTGGAGGCCAAACCCACAGAGATGTGGCTCCCAGCAGTGGTGCCTGAGGAACCCTCCCCTGAGAGAGCTGGTGGCTACAGCACCTCAGTCCCTCTCAAAGAAATAGCCCAACACTCTCCTGCTCCTCTTACTCCTTTGTTTTTATTTAAAAAGGAAAGCTTTACAATTATCTTTAGCCAGCAAAGGATGCTGTGGGGGCCAAAGCAGCAGCCCTGCTGTCATTTCTGCCCACCACCCTTCACAGCTGGGTAAGTGTCAGCCCCAAGGGCTCAGCCTGCCAAAAGCAGGAACCCTGGAGCCAGCACCAGGGAACTCTCCTGGGGCAGAGGGGAGGACACTGCTGCTCCTTCCAGGGGGAACGCAGCCCTAAAACACCTTTAACAGCCTGCCAAGCTCAACTGTGATTGCACTAAGGAAAACAGAGCCAGTCTGCACAGCTCTGCTGTAAAACAAGGCAAACTTGTCCCACATTACCACCACATACCCCATTCTTCACTGCCTTACACTGTTCCTTACACAGCCCCTTGCTCCACTGGCTTCAGTGTTGCTACAAGAACCAACACAGTTGTCTCTCTGCTGCCTCTTTTCTCTCTGCTTTCCTATTTCATTTCTTGCCCTCTTCCAACAAACAAATTCTCAGAGAACACTTCCTTAAGTGCTGCAGGTTTTGCTCTGATCCCCTGCATGCTGCACAACTAGCCATAGGAAAATGCCAGATTAATCAAAGCAGGAGACTGGCAGGACACCCTGCCAGGCACCAGCAGGCTGAGATAGTTGGAGAAGTGGAGATGATGGAAGGAGAACAAGCTGTGGGCAGAGCATGACATGGCCAAAGAGGAAATTCCTGTGAGCAGAGTTATGGGAGGATAAAAGTCTGCAACAAGTAAGGAGCTTTACGTAGAGTTTCACTGAAATCAAGATGTGACCAACCCATGGAACCAAGCACTGGCTGAGCCTGAATAGGGAGCACCAAACAGGGCAGGAATTTTTGTAAGACACATGCAAAGAAATCAGTCTGTACACCATTAATGATTTAGGGCCCACTGGGATCAGAAGACTGGAAGAAACTAAACAAATTTTGTGATAATGTGACCATTTTTATATATGTCAGTGTATTTTAGCAATGCTCTGCCATCAGCACTGAGCAAGCACAAGGGGACATGCTGCTGGGCCTCCAACATTGACTTTTTCTTAAAAAGGGAAACACTTCAATAACTAATAACTAGAAACACACATGAGATTCCTAAAAGCTTCATTGTTGATTCCTTTTGTAGTATTTGTTGATTCCATTGTGGTTTTCCTCTCACTGCCCAGAAAAATCTTCAAGTGGAAGAAAAGTTTTCCACTGGAAGACCATTTTCTTTCAGCTCCACACTCCAAGGACTACTGCATCATTATCATGTTATTCAGGAACCTGAAAACAGACCTGAGCACAAGGGGGCACATACAGAACCAACCACAGAAGACTTTGTATGCTCCAGGCTGCATTAAAACTACTCAACTTAAGCTACAAATGGGCCTGTCCTTCACAAACCTCACCCTACAAAGAATGCATTTATTATCTAACCTCTGCAATATCTTGTGGAGGGAGCTGTACAATTTAACAAAAGTTTTTTACTATCTGCTTGTTGAACAGGCACCCCTGTTTCCTTCTGTATCCCTGGCTCTCATGCTCTGGGAAACACTGACACCACATTCCCTGCCAGCCACCTTGCTATCCATGGACCTGTGGGTCTGTTGGGGTGAGTCCAGAGGAGGCCACTAAGCTGGAACACATCTGCTCTGGAGACAGGCTGAGAAAGTTGGGGCTGCTCAGCCTGGAGAAGAGAAGGCTCTTAAGAGACCTCAGAGCCCCATCCAATGCCTAAAGGGGCTCCAGGAGAGCTGGAGAGGGACTGGGGACAAGGGATGGAGAGACAGGACACAGGGAATGGCTTCCACTGCCAGAGGGCAGGGCTGGATGGGATACTGGGCAGGAATTGTTCCCTGTCAGGGTGGGCAGGCCCTGGCACAGGGTGCCCAGAGCAGCTGTGGCTGCCCCTGGATCCCTGGAAGTGTCCAAGGACAGGTTGGACAGGGCTGGGAGCAGCCTGGGACAGTGGAAGGTGTCACTGCCCATGGCATGGGGTGGGACAGGTTGGGCTTTAAGGTCCCTTCCAACCCAAACCAGTCTGGGATTCTGTGATTCTATTCCCTTCTTCCTGCACTGCTCTTTTTTCTGTGGTATTCTGAGATCAATGGCTTGTCCTACATCCTTCCTAATTCCTGAGCAAATCCATCTCCTGAGAACTGCCCTTGCCTTTCTTTCTCTGATGATCAGCCACATCTCAGACTGGTCAGATGTTTCCAGGAAATCTTCACTGGCATCCCCAGTCTCCGTGGTACTCCCTGAGCACGCTGTATCTCAGCCCAAATTCTCCTTTACCTTGTACCACAAATCAAGCTGTTTATTCCAATTTCTTGGAAGCTCTGGAGCTGCATGTGGCTGGCTGCCTACTTACCCAGAAATAATCACAGTAGCTCCACTCTGAAGGTTTCAGCAACTGCTGCTCTGGCATTACGTCAGGGTGGGGGAAAGTCACACAGTTGATCTGTTAAGGAAAAAAAAAGAGACAGAGTTAGACAGTAATGAAATTTAGCTGTTAATGAGAAATACGTAAATAAAAAGTTATATCCATCAGAAAATCTGCAGTGAATGCATGCCAGTGAAGAAGAATTGGTTGTTGCATGGAAACAGCAGCAAAGTATTCCCAGAATGCTACTTTCTGCATACATGAGTGTTGGCTCAGAGGGAAATAAGCTACCCATTTCAGATGAGGAAAATCTACTGGATTTGGAAAGCACCACACAGGGAGTTCTCCCAGATCCCTAAGAACTGTGGTAAAAGACCTGATGTGAAACACCCTGAGCACAGAAACACAGTGAGTACCAGAGAGCACTGTAGGCACTATTGGTGCAAAACACCCTTGGCTATGCCAGTCTCCTAAAGGATGACAAGAAAAAGAATTATTTTTTCAGTGCACAGGCCTTCAATCTATGTCTAAGACCTTTTCAGATGTAAATGATGTTCTGTGTAGAAATGAGCAGGGGCTCTCTGGAGTCAGTGAACCTTCAGTGCTCACAGTGATCTGTCAGACAGGACTCATCACATGGTCATTAAACAACAGCATAAAAAAGTCCAAGTGCTCATTAAGTTATCCCAGTGGAACATTACAGCCTGGTAACAGCACAGTGAAGGCAATGAGCACCACAGCTACTGCAGAGTATGCTGCAGAACAACCCTGGACACAGCTGGGCCTTTCAGAGGAAGCACCAGCAGGAGTCAAAGCTCACTGCCAGTTTGTAATGCTCACCCCAAATCCCTGCTGGGCAGGTACCCTAAAATCAGCCCCTCTCAGGGTCACGGGAACATTAAGAGCACTTGAGTATTAATGCAGGGATCAAGAGCAGATGTAACTGTATGGGGGTGGGGGTTTGTTTTGGATCAGTTAACTCTCACAGGAAATCCACACACAAATCTGTGGGTAGGGTTAGCACAGCTGCACAGGCAGACCCAAAGGCATGCAGTGAATCTGCCTCTGGGCTATTCAGAGAGGATCAGAAAGGAGGTGGGTGCTGACACAGCACAGACCCACCATGCCAGAGCAGAGCAGACAAAACCTTTAGCTGATACAGGGCTGCTCCTACAAACCCACACTGGTTCTGCTGCCTCTGCCCAGGCTGGAGGTTCAGCAGCTGTCCTGTAACATTGCAAGAGCTTGCTCCACATAAATCACCCTGCCCAGAGCTTGCCAAGCCCATCCCAAAGCAGGCTGAGGACTCTGTACCTGCACTGTCTTTGGCTGTCACCTCAACTAGATTCTAAACCACATCTTGCTTTCCAGCTCCCACCAGGCTCCAAACTGACCTGCAGGTGAGAGATCTGGGCTTTGCAGGCAATGGCCATGCACTGGTGACCCTGCACATGAAACCAGGAACCAGCCTCTCCAGCCAGAGGCACAAGGTCCAGTCAGAGCCAGCACCTCCAACCAGAGCTGGCACCTGCAACCAGTGCCAGCCTCCACTGGCCACAGGTCCCAAGCACAGACAGCACTGCGAACACCCTCACTGTTCCCTTGTGCTCCCCAGCAGAAGAGTCATGCACAGGAGCTCCAGAGCATCAGCTCAGTTCAGAGCAGGATGGCTATGCTCTAACCAACTGCACCTCCCAAGTGCATTCTGCAGCCTTTAACAGGAGTCTGGGCATCACAGAACCACAGAATATCTGGACCTGGATCATTGCATCGTGGCACTGTGCACCAGGACAGGGAGGTGATCTGCAGTGGGGAGCACAGGAGTTGTATCCTGCAGTTTAAAAATCTGCAAAGAGAAACAGCAAGGGAAATTCCCTCTCCCTGCTAAAGGCAGTGCCTGTTTCACAAAAGCTAAATCTGTGTCAGCTGGAAGCTGCTGATTAGAGATGTGACAGTGAGTCTCAATGTCCTGAAGCAATAACCACAGAGTTACTGGAAATGCCAAGGCTGGACTGGTGAGGGTGTCTCACTGCAGTGTACAGAACTCCAGGAACACAGCAGGAAGTGGAACAGTGAGTATGCACATCAGCAGGTGATGAAAGCAGGGTTAATTCAAGTGTTTCTCAAAAGTTTTATGAATAAATCAAAATATTCTCCCCTTCTCCAAAGACTGAATTGTCTGGAAATGATGCTGAATTGTCTGGAAAGAGTCATGAGGCCATTTGGGTCTAGTATCACTTTTAAAAGGGAATTGGTGTCAGAACTCAGGTAAAAAATCAAAAATGCAGAATCTTTTACAATCTTTAAAAAAAAAAAAAAAGATTATGGTAAACAGAACTTAACAGAACTTACAGGTTTTTACACTAAGTCCCACCAGAGGGCATGAAAATTTTCAAAACCCTAGAAATACTACTAAAAATTCCATATGACTACATAGATAATCCTGTGCTCTTTCTTTCCTTTCATCACCCCAGATTTCTTATACTTAAACTAGATCTCTTTGATTGGTATTTCCTAGTATTTCTAAAACCTCTCAGGATTTCCCAGCAGGAGGGGAACACCAGGCTGGCACTGAGCAGCAGTGGTGTGATGGTGTGGCATTCCCCCCTCCCAATCCTCCCTCTGAAATGCTCCTTTTCTTGCTTCTAAAAGCAAACAGAGCTGAAAAAAAACCCACTCTGCTTCATCAGCTTGGTCCCACTGATGAGCTGAGTGATGCTAAGGACAGCAAAAGCATCTCATAATCATGTCCCCATGTTTGACAGCATTGAACAGCTCCATCAGCCCCATGGACAATGACACCCCCTCCATGCAAAGGAGCACTGCCCTCACTAATTTTGAGAGACCACACTTTGCTCACATCCCTGAGAGCTGTCTAGGCTCCATGCAAGCTCCAAATCCAAACCTGTGGCAGTGCGGATATTTTAATAATGCTGACTTGTCAGCTAGGCCTAACAAAAGCTTGCAGAAGGTAACTATTACAGCTGTAATTGCCAGGAAGAAACAAAACAAATTAAAACATGTCTCTCAGATAATGATGGAATCACAGAACACGAAGAGAAAACAAGGTGTGATGACCTGCATTGCATTCCCAGAAGCTCCACTGGGACAGCTGAGGTGATAATCAGCCTCACCATGATATTAAGTTCTTATGCAGCCCCTTTGTCAAAATAATGGCTATTGTCAGCTTGCAACAAAGCAAAATTAATAACAAGACACCAGCAGGGCAAAACCCCAAGGAAGAGCTGAGCAAACCTGCCAGAGGACAGCAGCTTGTCTTTCCAGCTGCCACTGGCCATGAGTGGCACCAGAAAACCTGTCTGGGAGCCACTGGATTAAAGAGGACAGAAGGTACAGAGTCAGAGAGGGGAAAAACATGGTGACAAACAAAGCTTGGTGGAGGACACAGAGGGGATCAGAGAAGCAGAAAAAATGCATTCCTCTTGACAAGCTGTGTGCCAGACTCAATGGATTAAAATACTTTTGCCTGTGTACTGATCATGAGCAAATGCAATTATACTCTTAACAGCTGAATATTCCAGCTCATATTTCCCATGAGTACATTGGCAATAATGACAAAATGAGCTGTTTACACTGTAGGTGACTCTTAATTATGTCTGAGACACAAAAGGGTGACAGAAGAGGAACAGACCCAGGGAGCCAGGTGAATGCACAGGATTTGCACAGGAACAACAAACTTTGTTGGGTTGGACATGCACATTAATCTCCTGGATTTCAGAGTCTCTACAGGCTTTGAAGTCACTCACCAGTAAATGAGACATCGCCAAGCAACATGAATAAAATAAGAATAATTTGATCAAAGCTTAGATAATCAACTACATCTTTATTACCTCAGACACAACATAAATAAATGAGCAGAGAGCAGGAGAACTTACTGTGCCACACTCAAGTGACTAAAGCAGGGCAACATTTTTGCTTATCTCTTCAACTTAAAAATGCACATTATTTTTTTAATTTCTACCCATTCTCAGCACCTTTAACACAGAAGAGACACGCCAGATTGCCTCACTTCAGTATCTTCTTTACAATTTCAGCTGAGACCCAGAAAGTACAACATCCAACATCGAGTTCATGTGGCAAATGGAACTATTTGGGTAAAAAAGCCAAATGCAAAGGCTGGAGAAGATCTCAGAAGAGCTTAGGCAGTCTGAACTCTCCCCAGACAAAGAAGGCCAGAAATGTAAAGGCTGGGTAGCCTCAACACCATGGGTTTGCCCTGGGTTTTAGCTCTGGTAGGGTGATGCTGCAGCTATGGTACAGAAGGGAAGAACAGATAATTCAAGTCCTCACTGTTAACAAGTCCATTGATTCCTTCTTATTTCAAAGGAAAGATTCTGCCAAAAGTGTGGAGGAGCTCTCTCTCTTTACTTGGTCTATCTGCAGAAAGGTTCAGAGATTATTCAGGCCCCTGACAAACCAGGGCTTTTCAGACAGTATCTACTGGGCAGTCAGCCCCAGGGCAGAGGGGGGAACTGTGCTGAACATGCAGCCTCATGCTGTGCTCATCACAACCCTGTGTATGTCACACTTGTCAGACACAGAGCACAGCAGCAGGAAAGCCCAAGTTCCCGTGCACAGGCTGCCCATGTTCCCATCTGCAGCACGTGGTCATTGACATGTCCAGCACATGCAATCCAAACACCAGTGTTTTCCAGGTCCTGCACTGTCCTAACAAAGCACTAGAGAATTTTTAAGAGAGAAACCCACGCTCAGAAATACCTTATAATCAGGCAGCTTTCCTGCTCTTCCAAGTAAGACACAGTTCTGTTCCTCAGGTGAAATCCCCCTATACGTTCTCCATTTAACTCTCCCTCACCTATCGTAAATATCTCCAGCTTCCACAGACAACTCATGGCCAGAAGCTTCAGGAATCAGCCAGCAAACCATCCAGCCTTAAAACAGTGAGTAGCACCTTGAATATCGTTGTAAAACCAGCACAGACCACACACCTGCAGTTTCATAACAGCCTCTGATATACCCAGCTGGAGTTTCTCTTCCAAAGATGGAAGACCATGTCCCTAACATTCACTGACCAAAGAGAAAACACCAGATTACCCTTGTTGGTTGCACACAGATGGGAAATACTCCAGCTCCACCTGCCTTCAGGGTTTCCAGAAGCTGTGCTACTAAATGCCACTTGGATGCAGAGGAGGCAGATGCATCCTGAGGAAGATGCTCCCACTCCTCTGCTGAAGGCGATGACGCAGCAACAGCTTGGGTGGACATCACCTGATATCTGCAGCCTGTGTGCCACAGGATTTCCATTTGAAGGGAGGTTCCCTCTGGACAAAAAGCCTCAAAGTAAATCACAGGATTCCCTTCTGCAAGAAGAGGTTCTGCCTGAGCACAGCAACAGACCAAGGAAAAGCATCTGACAGCAAGCTAAGGACATGTCCTGCAGCTCTGCTAAGCAGAACATCCCCACGTCAGCTTGAGTGGCACTGAGCAAACAGAACCTCCTAAGAGACAGTGAAAACATTTACACTGTTTTACAGTTTACACTCCGTATGAAATTTATTTTTCACAATGCTGCCCTGATAAAGGCAGTGGCTTGGAGCAAACAGCTGTTAAAATTAGCTTATTTTTGTCTATCTGATTCATCCTACTTGAAAGCTTTGGGCTTCTGCTGGAGAAACGCACACCCAATGACCCTGACATAACACACAGTTTGCTTTGCAGATGTTACCTGATGGCACATGGGCCAGCAAATATGGAAAACCACCCTGAGAGAACAACCTGAGTCCTCAGCCCTGTAAGCAGCAGAGACTGCAGGAAAACAAGCACTCCTGCACTTGTGCTTATGCAGCCCAGTGCAGCCCACACTGTGTGACCATGTCTAGTCCCTCTGGACATGATGTTCAGCCCATGCTTTACCTCAACCCCCCAGTCTGAGCAGGCAGGGGCTGCATTCAAGGGCTGGGACATTCTCCTGCCCCAGCCACCACAGCCCTGGAACACCTGATTCTCCCAGACATCTGCAAAAATGTCTGAACATACAGATTTATACTTGCTTCAAAGCACACCACACTCAATATACCAATTAACAGTACTAACATTGGTAACAACCTATTTTTATAACTAAAATCACTGATTGAAGTGTTTTTTTAAAAAAAAAACTGTTGAAGATTTCCCCCTCCTGCCTCAGAACGCTGTACCTGCATGGCAGTGGCTGACTCACATCTCACTCAGAGACAACTCTATGTGCTTCTTTTGAACCCTGGTCTCTGTCACCAGCAACCCAGCCCACTAATGAATAAATCTGCAGGCTGCACGTGACAATGCAGACAACAATCTCCTCCTCATAGTAACACTAACAAGGATGTATAATATTAAATTATTCCTTTTGTTCTCAGGGACTTGACATTCTGCCAATACTTGCAGCTGCAAGAATTGCCTCTCCTTTATTGCTGAAAATTAATTTATCTGTTCATTTCTTCTGATTTCCATTTAAATAAAACTTTCTATTACTGGCCACTTTCATTCATCTATTTTGATTTCCTTTCTGTTTTTAATCATCTGTCCTGCACTGAAGAGCTCATAAGTGCTAACTGTGTTCCAGATGAGGTCACCAAGCACACAGAAGATATTTATGTCTGTAAACTAAAATACATCATACAACTGAGAACATTTCCCTTCATATCACAGAATCATAGAATGGCTCAGGTTGGAAGGAACATTAAAGCTCGTCTTGTCCCACCCCCTGCCATGGGCAGACATCTTCCACTGTCCCAGGCTGCTCCAAGCGCTGTCCAACCTGGCCTTGGACACTGCCAGGGATCCAGAGGCAGCCACAACTGCTCTGGACAGCCTGTACCAGGGCCTTCCCTCACAGGGAACAATTTCTTCCTACTAGCTAATCTAAATCTTCTTTCTTTCAATTTAAAACTACTGTTCCTTGTCCTGTCACTACATGTTCTTGTAAAAAGTCTCATCATCGAGTCAGTTACACTTAATTACAAGGACTAAAAGTAAATGTAAGATTAACTTCATACTGAACTATAAAACCTTTACCTATGCTTTCTATCAGAAATCTTTACTTGGACACTCTGGCACAAGAAAGCCTCTTGACACCTCAAATACAGATTGGGAAAAAAAAGATCCTGCTCAGTCTTCCTCTAACTCTTCAGTACTTCTTCCAATACAGACGTTATTGTGGAGGGGAGATGATCAGATGAAGTTTTTTCAGGACACCTGGCTCACAGTCCCAGGCACCTCTTAAGGCAACGCGTCAACGCGTTCCCTCCTGCTCATCCTGGAACCACCATTATCCCACGGAAAACAGCGGCGGGTCTCCAGAGCAGGGACCCCAAACCCTCGGTGGGTTTAGCGGTGTTTGAACACCAAAGCGCCGGGCGGGCAAGATGCTCTGACACGGGGTGCCCAGCACGGAATCCCCAGCGGTTCCCCAGCCCCATTGCCCGGCACGGAACCCCCGCGGTCCCCCAGCCCCATTGCCCGGTGCCCAGCACGGAATCCCCAGCGGTTCCCCAGCCCCATTGCCCAGCACGGAATCCCCGCGGTCCCCCAGCCCCATTGCCCGGTGCCCAGCACGGAATCCCC
>WBNO01032043.1:78526-125372 GCA_013400575.1 Peucedramus taeniatus | reverse complement strand
GAGCTGCGGGAGGCCCCGGCTCGCTGCTCCGCCTCTCTCGCCCCCGCCGCACCGAGCGCGGGCCGGACTCGCTGCGCCGTGGGACGGTGGCACCCGCTGGCGGGGGTGGGAACAGTGCCCTGCCACGCCGTGGGATGGTGGCGTTACACCCCCCTGAGGACCGGGACAGGAGTCCTGGTGTCCCGTGGGGTGGCACTTTGCTCTGCTGGGTACGAGAACGGGGACGGGGCTGGTGACATCCACTGCCGGGGACGGCGATGGTGGCAGTGTCCTGCCATCAGGCAGTTCCTGCCTGTCTGTGGAATGGTGGCAATCATATCCCCTTGGGGACAGGGACACAAACGTGCCCCACAGTACCCCCAGCGGGGACGCTGTCCCCTGTCACTGTCGCAGGGGCCCTGGCGGGGCTCAGATGCTGTGACTGCTCTGCAGCACGTGAATCGCTCCTAGCATCATTTGGGACTCCCACCCCAAATCCCACTGCCTGGGCACCCGGTGTTCATCCTGGGACTCGACACCCAGCAGAAGCATCGTGCCTAGCACTACACGTGCAGTTCCACGGCTGTTCTGCTGTCCCCTTGGTGGCAGTTGCGACAACTTGAACGGGCAGCATTTAGCTGCTCTCTAGGAAGCCATAAACAAGGTCTGGCCGTGTGCCCAGCACAGCATAGCTCCGTGTTGTTCTCAGTTGTGGCTTTTCCCCCCACCCCCTGACCTGTTTCCAAGAAATGTGGCTGAGCTTGCTGGAGGGATCTTGCCAGCATTTGTTTGCATGGTGGCTGCTGCCCAGGTCTAAGAGAGCATCCTGGCCAAAGCCTACGAGCTGCTCCACAGTGGGAGACAGCCCGTGCCAGGAACAGACAAGGCAGCAGTCAAAGCAGAGCAGCTTAGGATGGCCCAAGACACACAAGGAGAGAGGAGAGGCCAAAAAAACTTTGAGGGTATGCAGAACAGCTTCTTGCAACCACGGGTTTATGGTCAGATGCTTTCCTTACTAAGGACTCTTCTGCAAAAGCTGCCATAGCCCCCAGGAAAAGCAGCTTCCCAAGCGGGCGTAGACACAAGCTGTTCTGAGAATTAATGCCACCAGCAGCCAGTTAGAGATTCAGAACTAATTCAAAGCAGGTTCAAAGCAGGGATGAAGCCAGGAGTTCAGTTTGCAGAAACCTGTAATAAAGGAGCAGTGGAAAGAAAGTACCATGGAGGTGATGAAGGGAATGAGAAAAGTCACAAAAGGGATTTCTGACAGGCTGTTGAGTCAGCTGAGCAAAGCAGTGCATAGCACTGAAAGGCTGAGAGAGCCTGGAGCAGAGAAGGCTCCAGGAAGACCTCAGTGGAAACTTTCAGACCTGAAGTCAGCCTACAAAAAGCTCGAAAGGGATTGTGGACAAAGGCCTGGAGTGATAGAAAAAGGGGGAATGGCTGACAGAGGCCAGGCTTAGATGGGATATTGGGAAGAAATTGCTCCCTGTGAGGGAGCTGAGGCCCTGGCACATGCTGCCCAGAGAAGCTGCGGCTGCCTCTGGATTCCTGGCAGTGTCCAAGGTCAGGCTGGATGGAGCTTGGAGCAACCTGGGATAGCGGAAGGTGCCCCTGCCATGGCACTGGATGGGCTTTAGAGCCTCTTCCACCTGAACCATTCCGTGAATCTATGACTCCTAATGTATCTCAGATGTGAATTTGAGTAAGACTCAGCACTGTAAAAACAGAAGGTGGCAAATATTGCTACAAAGGAAGTTCTGCAGAAGTTAGTTAATCTGTGTTCCAGACCAACTACAAAAACATGGGAGTCAGATACCTTGAGAAATTAATTTTTTTTTTTTTTTTTGGGACAAGGACTCACAAGGGACTTTCTGAAGGAAGTCACAGCCTACAAGTTATTTGGGTTCTCTGAGGGAGTCACGGTAGATGTGTGGACAGATGTGTCTGGTAATGCACTACATAAGATTCTAAAATGCTTTTGACCTAGTTTAGGTGCTCACTGTCTCCAGCCCAGGTAAATTGCTGAGAGAAACAGCAGCACAGGGAGTTAGTACAAGATGTTTTACATGGAAGAAACAGGGAATCCAAAGAGCTGGGCTGCATCATGAGAAATGCCATGAGTCTAAACCAGGAATACTGACCTAGGTGAAAGGCTGAAGGGAACTACTTAAGAGGCAGCATGTGAGAAAGGCAAAGGAGGACCGTTGTCAGACAACACAAAACTTAGACCAAGAAACAGAGAATGTCAGAGACACTGAGAGCACCAGACAGACCAGGTCCACATGGCAGCAGCACACCAATCAAACATGCATTTATTTCCCCAGGGGTATTTAGCACTGCGAAAGGACTCACCTCTTTCATACAAAAAGGAAACAGAAAACCCAGGTCTGGGACCACTGGGGGAAAAGCCAGAGGGTGGGGAAGCACAGCCCAGCTGGAGTGTGATCCACCAGCTGTGGCAGTCACATGGTCATATGGTGATGTTTTGGCAGGGAGCAGAGTTTAATGGGAGGAGCTGGAAGAGGGCCCTGTGCTGCATCTGCAGACCTGTGGGGAAGAATTTCCCAGGGATATGACGTGTTGCAAGCAAAAGTGCAGAGATATTTATTGGAAATTTGGACAAAGGCAGAGAAGGCCAACTGTCCACAGGTCAGCATCCTGTAGGTTAACTCGGGGTGATGTGTTGGGTGAGGCACTGAGGAGGGGCTGTGAAAGGACAGGCCAGAGTGGATGAAGTCATTGAGAAAAAAGCTTTGGATGAATTCTTTGTGAATACTGTCTTTGGGAGGGAAATCTGGAGCTGCAGGAAAATACAATGAGATACAGACATGGGCGGATGTGCAAATGTAAAGAGAGGACTGTGTTGGACACAGGCCCAGGGTTCAGGCTGGAGTGGCAGGAAAAGTCATAGGGTTGTTAATAGTGACTGAAGTGGCCTACTGGATTTTTCAGAAAGGAGTGATAGAACAAAAAAATCCAAAGGATCTTGTCTTTTTTTACTGTTTTACCAGCTGGACACAAAGACTAACTATGCTACATGCAACAAATCTGTCTGATCTGAGAGCTTCTAAAAGAAAATGACCTTTTGACTTCCTGCTCTGGGTGGATTCCTAAACTACTTAAATAGAAACCCATTTATTCTTGGATCCTGCTGTTTGGCTTTTTTCCAAAAACTTACCTGGGGGTCCCCACTGGCTTTTCGGAGGCTCATGTGACCTGAGTCGAGCTGGTGTACTGGGGACCCAGAGATGTAGTAGCCATTCACTGTAAGAACAGATGGAGAGTTAGCAGGCTTGCTGCTGATAGCCAATGAAAAACTACACACACTTAAAAACTAATCCCATATCTTAATATGCAGATATAGATCACAGTGTTTTAAGACTTGGTTGTATTTCTCATTACCCTACTATGATTTGATGGGTAATAGATTAAGCATTTTCCTGAGTGGAGTCTGTTTTGCCCATGACCATAATGAGTGATATCTCCCTGCCCTTATCCCAACCCTTCTGTTGTGGTTTTCACCCCCATTCACCTGAGGAGAAGAGTGACAGAGTGGCTTGTTGGGCACCTGGCATCCATTAAAAGTACTGGTCCAAGGAGTTTTCATGTAAAGAAGGCAAGCCTTGCAAGATGTTTATGGTTCCTGCATGGAACTATAAATTGCCTTTTTTTTTTTTAATATACTGAGCAAGGAATAATGCTCAAACTATTGTTGAAACAAGATACTCAACTACATTATAAATCCTTTGGTCACAATGAAATACACAATCTTCACATAGACTACCCACCCAGTTCTGCCAATAAAGAGGGACATCAGTTCAAAAATTTCTAAGGAAAACAATCCTCTAACCTGCTTTATTTACAGTCAGCTGGCACCAAAGGCCTTTATATCTAACACTTTTTATTCTAGAGTAATTTTTGCTTTGCTTTGTCATTCTGCAGTACCCAAGAGCTTTTCAGTACAGTCACACATCTGACTCTGTTACTTGCTTCCCTGCAACTTCAAGTCAAGACAGAGATGATATATGTGGTCACCCCTGTAGCCATCACATGCTAAAACCCTTTGCTGTGATATGTTTTGTGTGGAAGAGCATCAGCCAGCCCATGTGTGTCTGCAGCTCTTTGATTTCCCTGCCCTGTCAGAAAGCAGAACCGAGGAAGTGCTTGTTGGGCCCCTCTTTGCCTCTGTGCACCCAAAAGTAGCCACCCTAGCTCCTGAGTGGACACTTCAGACACCCCGACAGAAGATGGACTGGCAGGGAAATAATAGTCCAAAAGATGTGTCAGGAGGGAAAGCCCCACCATGTTTGCTCTGCTACACTCTCATGACCCTGTAGCCTGGAGAAGGGTCTGGGGAGACCTTAGAGTCTGACAGGGATATGGGAGAGATAGAAAAGGACATTAGGCAAGAGTCTGGAGTGACAGGATAAGAGGCAATGAGTTTAAGCTGGGGGAAGATATACTGACATCAGAGATTAAGAGAAAATGTGTGAGGAGGGTGAGGCCCTGGCACAGGGTGCCCAGAGAAGCTGTGGATGCCCCTGGATCCCTGGAGGTGTCCAAAGCCAGGCTGGACAGAGCTTGGAGCATATCCCATAACCTGGGATAGTAGAAGGTGTCCCTGCCCATGGCAGGCAGGTGGAATGAGATGATCTTTAAGGTCCCCTCCAACCTGAACCATTTCATGATTCTATACGTCCATCAAGTCTCTTTCCCACTTTATCACAGCACTTTCCTTTGCTTTACTGAATGGTAGAGAAGCAGATTCACCCAGGCACAGCATCAAACAGTACCTGCAGAACTCTTCTGTGACACAGGGCTCTTGGGAGTGCCAGGCACGCTGCTCGGCCGCTCCCACGTCGTTTCTGTTGAAGGAAAACATCAGTGTCAGGGTGATGGAGGCTTTTGCACACACACCTGAGTTATGAGTATTACACATAAACCAGTGGGTCTGACCCTCACTGTCCTCTGAACCAGGTTCTCACCCTGTGAGGAAGATGCCTGCACCTCCCTGCACTTCCTCTCTCCCCTCATCTCTTTCTGCCACAGCTGCCAGCGGGGATGGGTGGAGACAGAGCAGACTGGAAGCTGCATCACTGGTTCTTCCAGGTCACTGCCTGGGAACACTCACCTGGCCTGCAGTGACTGCCTTTCCAGGTGCACTGAAGTCCAGCCCAGCGTGGGCATTGCCACGTGCCAGCTGTGGTCCTCAGTCTGGGGACAGAGTGCCTCCGCCCCTGCTCTCTCCATGAAAGGCAGCTGTGAGTGACTCACAGATGTGGTTTCAGTCACATACACACAAGCCTTAGCATCTTTTTTCCCCTAAAAAAAATATTTCCCTGGAAAATTTCCTTTTTTCCACCCAGGTCACTTAGCAGCTGGAATGAGCAAATGTTTGTCACACCAGTTGTGACACTCCAAAGACTGCTGCTGCTGCTTTCCCCCCTCAGCTGCCTCTGTAGTTTAACCATTCTGCTGATTTTCTCAGCAAATGGAAAATTGTTTTTGACCACATGCTGAAGACAGAAGATTTAAGTGCAAAACTTTTTAGAAGTTATGAACAGAAGACAGTGAAGCGAGAGCAGCAACTTCCACAGAAGTCCAGCTAGAAAGCCCAAGGAACCATTCCTTTTGAATGCACATGTCAGTTCCAAATCAACTAAACAACACTGACTGCCAGATGGTATCAATAAGAAAATTAGCAAGTCGCTGTAATCAAGTCTGAGGACTACTTTGGCTGCTTCATTTGAAACTGCTGTTTCCCAAATCCCAATCAACAACTATCTAATTCTGCCAAAGCCTAAAATCCTGTACCTGTGTCAGTACTCTGGAGGACCATGGTGTAGCTCTGATGGAGGAAAGCCCTTGAGGATTAACAGTTTAGGGCTGGCACTTCCCTCAGGGCACAAAAGGCCTCCTGTCCTGGGTCAGTGCTTATTTGGGCATCAAGTAGGATGTTAACATGCTTCAAGAACCATAAAAGGCCCATTTTTATATATAGATTCATGCACATATGTATATACATATATGTATCTATATGCATAAAGATGTCTACGTGTATATATATGGACAGAGATGTCCTCAAGGGTTGTGTTAGGTTCCTTATTTCAGAGAAGAACTCAGGATTACAGATCCCAAATGGAAGCAGGTGCCACCCCCCACACCTGTACATGCTCTGCCCCTCCCCATCCTTCCTTTCTCACCCCCTCCCCAAGCCACAGCATGCTTTTGCCTGCAAAGAGAAATACTTTGAGCTTTTCTTCCATTACAAGTCCAAAACCTGAACTAGAAGCTTTGCTGAGTCACGAGGGAATATTTAAATTTTAGTCTGTTTTTGTGAACTGGGTAGTAAGTAAATAAATTCCACGCTAGGTCAATAAAGAAGCACTGAGAAGTGTCTTAACTAAACAGAAGCAAAATCAAATGCAAAAAGTAGTCTTTTATGAGTCAGCTTGTCTTGGCTTACAATCCACAAATGCATGGTTAAATAAAGACAAATTCTAATTTACATTTACTGTAAGGCAAAGGTAAGCAATACAGCACCCACGTGTCTTGTAGTTTTTTTTTTTATTTTAACTTGTTGATTAATTAATAATGTGAGCTGAGATCTCTGGGAAGGGACTGTGATGCCCACTGATGCTGAGCCCCAGGGCAGTCACTGAAGTAATGTTTTTTTGCCAGCACTGATTTTGATGTTAGCAGTAAAGCAAGCTACCTTCGTATTTGGCTTGGGGGTTTCACACAAGCATACCTGTCTCCAGCATTTTTGAGACACTACAGGGGAATGTACCTAAAAACCTAACAAATATATAGGAAATGTAATTAATTGGTTGAAGAGACGTAGTTCAGTTAGCCACAGCATGGTGCTAATAAATGAAAGTTGTGGGTTTGATCCCTGTATGGGCCATTCACTCAAGAGTTGGACTCAATGATCCTTGTGGGTCCCTTCCAACTCAAAATGTTCTGTGACTCTGTGAAAATCACCAGCTGCTTCTTGTAACTGGTCTCTGCTTTGCCTGCTGGCTGTTGTGGAGCTGCTGTGCAGTGCCTCATTCTTCCCCTCTGCCACACAGAGGACCCAGACACATAACTTGAGGGCAGAAAATTCACACATGAAAGAGCAGTGCCCAGTGGTTAGCAGATTTGTGAATCCAATCCAAAACATTCAGTGTCTTGACAAATTTTCCAAAATAAAATGACTTTGGAGTTAAGCACATTGAAAAACAAAAAAAGCCCCAATGCTATAAAATGTATTAAATAGAAAAAACATCTTTAATTAGGTAGGAAATGAACAAGAGTGTTTTAACTCCATTTATTTTGAGCATTAGGAGGAAAAAAATCCACTTCTGTGCAGTGATTATTCTGGCAGCTAAAACAGGGACAGGAACTAATCTGGATCAGGACTGCACTGCTGGAATGCCATCTACTGGAAGCAACTACATTTACCAAGGTAAAACTGTGACATTACAAATTCCTCTGCAGCTTAGTCATGATTAGAAGTGAGAGTGGGGATTAGAAGTGAGTGGGGGGATGACTTTTTTTACAGAGACACAGAGAAGGCTTGTTGAGAGATAATGCACTGTCTGATCCAGCAAAGACAGAGCCTTGTCTGGGAGTACCACATGGAGCCTTCAGTCCTGGTGCTTGGAAAATCAGAAGGCTACTTGTAACCCTGTGGTAAAACAGTGATCATGGCTTTTAGAAATAGATTCCACATTGACCCATATTTTACATCCCACACAGTTTTCTCCAGAGGATGTTCCAGTCAAGCTAAAGCCTTGTACTCTGAGTGCAATTTAGCACTGGCAGACCAACACCAAGAAGTTCTCTCCTCCCTTATCAGCCACATGTTAATTAAACCATTTAGGCAGTGTGGGGAAGGAATGACCAGCAGTTTCTTTGAGAGAGATGACCCAGCAGACAACTGCAGACAATTCTTGACTGTGAAGGAGGACTGTGAACAAAAAGAACTACCGCAGCCCTGGGAGATACCCAAGGCCAGGGCTAGGAGCCATCTGGCCTAGTGGAACGTGTCCCCTGTAGGGAGCTGGCACAAGGTCCCTTCCAACCCAAATCATTCAGTGGTTCTGTGGAATTTAGTTAGGGAACAGCGAGGCAGGAGAAAACCACTTGTTAAAACTGAAAAGACATAGTAAAAGGAAAAACAGTTACAAGATCCAAGCTCTACCGGCCAACGGAACCAGAGAGGGTTTTCACAGAAGTGGTGAAACGTTTCCTACCAGAGGAGAAGTGGAAACCTGTGGTGTTTGGGGGAAGCAAGTTCACTTCTGTTTGGCAGAAGGAGAAATTATATGATGTGTCAGAGAGCCACACACTCTGGGACGTTGTGTTAATCAAGAAATATAGCTTCTGAGAATATCCTGAAGCAGACAGTTTTTGTGATCACACTGTGACAGCTGAAGAATGAATTGCTGGTCCCTCTTCCATGAATTCAGTAGCACTCTAAGGCTGAAGGAGCTGTTTTCCAGTTTGAACATACATCATCAGCCAAACGTCAGGGCTTTAAGCACCAGCACAATCCCTCACACATGTGCTTATATTCCTTTCAGGAATGGATTTAGTACCTCGGCATGGTGTCATGTGTAGTTCTATTTTTGGAGCTAAATGTTCCATAATCATTGTCTAAACTATGAGAATGGGGCAGATCAAACCAGTGGACTTCTGGGTCTGCTTACTGTGCAGAAACCTCTCCTGGTCTTAAGGATCTGTAGCACCTGCCCTTTGTCACCCAGCTACTGGTGCAAACTCACATCTTTATAAGTAGATTTAGAGTTTATTTTGGCTTTAACAGCAACAATTCTGTGATGCTGAGCAGCTCTAAACCCAGTTTCTGCCCTGAATAACCTGAAGCTGTGCAGGCTGCACAGGCCAAGGATGAAGGTGCACAGACAGGGATGAAGAAAGCAACAGAACACGTTCCCCCTCGATGCCACAAGAAGAAATCCCAAAAACTTCTCCCAAACTGGTCCTGAAAAGAACTAGATGTCACATCTGCAGAAGGGTAGAACAGGCCTAGACAGTTTTAACTCCCCTTTTTTTGATTCACTTTACTTTTGCCAATGGCAGGCAGGAAACACCTTGCAGACAGTTTGCAAACCCTCCATAACCCTTCTATGCTTCTCCACTGCATCCTCATAGGTTCTCGCAAGGTTCATGGCCTGTCCATGGCTCCCCTAAGGGTAAAGATTGGTTGGCCCTGTAACTCAGAGGGAGGGCAATCAGACCTGCTTTGGAAACAGGTTCCAAAGGTTTTCTTTACCAGCCCAAATATCCCATCTGCCTGGAGCCACCACACTCTGAACCTCGCCTCACCAGCCAGGACTGGAGAACTGTCAGAGGTGTCACACCTCATGTCCCCTTTCTGGCTAAGATCTTCCCCCCATTTGTGATGAATTGGCAAAGTTTTCATAGCATTTCATTTCTTGATACTGTGTGTAGTAGAAAAAGCCCAAAGGAATGGTCAAGGAAGTGTGGGGGTTTGGGCATGCAAGGAGGGAACACCAGTCACAATGCCCTGAGACTGGTGTGAACCATTCAGAACTTCTGAAGTAGAAGGAGTGCGTGAATGAGAGTGCAATGAAAATATTTTTCCTTCTGTTCCACAGAGGATGTGTAGCACAAGATTGTGTTTCATTGGAACGAGGTCTCACCTCTGCATCAGTTCACAGAAGTGACTCAGACCAGCCCTGACCTCCTGCAGACCAAAGGCTGTGGACTCTCCTGATTCAACACAGAAGCTTCTTTATCTTTGTGCTCCCACATTTTGGTCCACTGAGCCCTGCAGTACTGAATCCTGCATGGGTCACCTGTTCCAGTATCAGCTCAAAATGCCCAAACCACCAGCCCATGCATGAACTGCAACACAGTGACCTCACACTCCTCCATGGTCCTCTCAGGACTGTGGCCTTTGCCTCCCTCCTTATCCCTAATAAAAAGAGACAAAAAAAGCAGGCAGAACTGAGCAATGCAAATCTCTCTGCACCTGCAGCAAACATGAGAGTCAAGCTCACAAGTGCTGAAAGCAGAACACCAGGCAGCACATGAACTTGCTCAGCAGAAGTTGCAGTGTCAGAACTGAAATCCATTTCCATCCCACAGGCAGTTAAATAAAAGAGAGACAGAGGCCTGTCAAACAGCTTTTGACCTGTCTTGAAAGACACACCATGGAGACAGGCACCATCCAGGAGTTCCTGAATTGTTCTGACCACGTGTTGAATGGAGAGGTGCTTGTCCCCACCTCCACAGCACAGGAAAAGCTGCTGACAAGAGCTCTCACTTGATCTTTCAAAATGATTACTGGGATATCTACCATGCCCCTCCTTTTGCAAACACCATGTGACAGAAGCGAGCCCTTCATTGCAGGCTTAGCAGTGATAATAACGCTAATTCCAGCACTTTCTGAGACAGGCTTTGTTTTTCTAGGTTTTAGGCCACTTTGCCAAGGCAGGTTCCTATACCACCCTTTAGCTAGGGAATCCTGTATCAGAGGGAAATTGTCACTGAAACGTTTTAACTGTATGAGAAAAAACATGTAATAAAAATGCTTGACCACTCTTTGGTGTCTCCATAGATGATTTACTCTTCGAGCTGCATTTCACAAGTTTACTTGGAGTAGGAGTTGACCCTAGCTCGTGAGGCATGAATAAAACCCCTCAACTCAAGAGACCTTTCAAGAAAATGACCACTTTCAGGCAAAAAGGACTGCCCCAGAACTCACTGTTGCAAGTGGCATTTCACTAATGATGCTTGTGATGCAAGAATATCTGGACTTTAATTAGGATCAAGATAACACGAAAGCAGAAGTCCTGGTTTCCTGGAGATAAAATGCTGTTTAGTAAATGGGAAGGACCTTACATAAAAGACAAGAAAGGCTAGAAATAAGAACACACCATGTAACGTTGGCCTCAGCTGTGAAAGCAAGGTGGCAGTAAGCCACACAAACACTGGTGTCACAAGTACATAAGTCATCTTTATTGTGATGGGCAAGGTAGCTGGAGTGCTGTTGTTTGACTAATGCAAGAGGTATTGCAGCTGCAGCCCTTCAGAGAATTTCTTCAGCATAATGAAATATTTTCTTGCTGAATCTACCACCCACACAATTGAAAACCCCTCCTACAGACACTGAGTAACTCATTAACCACGTAGTGGCTGTGCATTCTGGGCACTCTGTCTTGTGTTTTGCCATGGCAAGCAGGGATGTCTCTAGATGTTGCACAAGACAGATGCCAGGCACCCAGCTGTAATGTCACTGGTGCAGACTCGACCCTTCTGTAGCAAGGCCATGCTCAGAAAACCTTGGGGACACTGAAATTTTTGTGGGCTTCACTGTGGAGATTGTATGCAGCTCAGAGGCCCTTACAGTGGTTTCAGGATTGAACCTGCTTCAAAGGATGATAAATGTGAAGTGTTTATCTGGAGGGATATCAAGTGGAGACAGACAGGCCTGTGCTGTTTGTCACCTCTGCACCTCTGTTTGTCCCAGGGTCACCCCAATTGATCTTCCTAACATTTTTTCTTCCACATAAGAACACAGTCTCATATATTCAATTTCTTTCTAGTTAAGAATCAATTCCTTGTGTTTTTTCCTGTAAAGACAATGAAAATTAGACCACACAACAGCATACAGTGGAAATACTGTTACAGTCAGATAAGATCACAAAATCACAAAATAGTCTGAGTTGTAAGGGACCCAGAAGGATTATGGAGTCAGACTCTCAGGTGAATGGCCCATATGGGGATCAAACCCACAACCCTGGCATTATCAGCACCCCGCTCTGACCAACTGAAATCATCTTAGGGTCAAGATGTATAACAAGGGCAGATAATCCCAGTGTGGAAAGACATTAACCACTGGAAACAATGCTGACAGTAATAGTAATGCCTCACAAGAAGGGAGGCATCTGCTGTATTTTGAAGGCTAAGAAGAATCAAGATGTTACTTACTCCTAAAATCCCATTTCCCTTCCCCAGGACAGCAAATGGATACTTGTGTTACCACTTCTGAATAGTTCAAGCACTAAGAGCAATAAAATAATTTAACACAAAAAAAGGTTTCTGCACTGAGGCAGAGAAGATGCACCACCAGGCATGCCAAAAAGACAAGCTGTTGAACAGACAGGTCACCCAACACCTCTTGTCTTTAGGAGGAGGGCACAGAACCACACACAGGGTTCATCTGGGGAGCAGCACAGAGCTCCACCACATCAAATATTGTACAGCTTTAGCTTGCTGACCTTCTTCAAAAGCTGTGTCCACCCCCTGCTCCCAGCCATGCACCCATCCCAGCAGATCCTGTGGTGTGGAGCCCACCCTCTGCTGCTGCCTGGTGACATTCCTGGCTGATCCTGACTTTCCCTGGAGAGCTTGAGGGCAGGACAGTCCACAGAGGAGCAGGACCTGCCCCAAAACACAGTGGGAAGATTCAGCACAGCTGCAAATGAAAATCACAAATAAAATGTTCCTCTGAACTCATATTAAGATTCTTTGACTCAACCAGAAAAAGCAAACCAGCAGATGAGTGACAAGAGCCTGGTTAGACATGATTATTGTAAAAATTGGGGAAATACAAAGACACCAAATAAAGAACAACCTCCATTGAGTCCCAGGCATTTGTCAGTTTCTACATTGATAAATATTTTTCATGTAGTTTAGGCTTTAAAGACTGAAAAAACCAGGCCTGACAGGGATTTCAGGAAGTCATACTGTCCCTGCTCTACCCCAGAGAAGGCCAACGTGAATTTCCATGGTTTTGCATAACCTGCTCCGGTGATACAGACTCCCAGGCAACTCTGTACTCCCACACTTCACTTCCAAGAGAGCTTGGAAGGGTTAGTTGTTCTGGTTGCAATTGAAATGTGTTCTAGTGATGAAAATTGGAATTGAAATCTTCTAGTGATGACAGGCATAGCAAACAGCCTTTTCCTAAATGGCATTTTATGCACTTTAAGCCTACTTTTGTGACCCTGTCCACATCTTTGCTTTCTAAGGGCAGACATTCCCAATCTCTCAGCATTTACCCACAGGCTATGTTTCCCACATCTTCCATCACTTTTGCTACTCTCTTCTGGGCTTTATCCAGCTGACTCACATATTTCCTGAAGTGTAGAGTCCAAACAAGATAAAATATTCCAGCTGAGGCATTATAATTTCCTTGTAAAGTTGGAGGCTTACTTCATGCCTCACAGACAACACTCCTATTTATACAATGGAAAATGCTGGCTGGTTTGTACTAGCACAACACTGCTGGCTCTCACTCAGCTTCAGATCCTCCAGAGCCCCAGTGTCTTCATCTGTAAACTGTTCCATTGCCTGTCTTTGCCACTTAATTATTTCTAGTGAAATCTCTGATCTTAAATGTATCTTTACTGAACAGCATCTTCCTATTCCAGGGTGATTGTGAATTCTGAGCCTGTTCTGTGCAGGAGAGAACACTGTGTTCTCTCCCAGCTCCAGTTAAAAGTTATTTTTTGAATAAGTGCTCTCAATGTCAACATGCCATTCATCACTGGAAATACTGCCTAGAATGGATTCTCGGGCAGATCACTGCAGGATTCCCTTCAGTACAAACTCCCCTTGGACAAGGAACTATTGATGACCATGCTCTGAGGATGAGCTGGCAAACAGTATTGCAGCAGCTTATTGTAATTTAACTATGGTCCCTGCTTTGTTTTCCCTTTAGTCAGCTTTCAAACTGCCTTTGTTGCTTTTAAGACCTGTTCTCCCAACAATGAACTGCCTTGCTTTACACAGGTCCCCTATCCACAGACCCTGCCTGGATGCTGGGTAAATGTTTAGCCACAGTCCCACCCCAGGAGAAGGCCCAAACCTCCACTCACTAGAGCCTTTCAAGGATAGAATTGCTTAACTGGGTGTAGGATTAGTCTGGTGAAGAGATTCTCATCTAAACAGAACTTGAGTAAGTGATCCCTGAAGCAAGGCTCAGAACACAGAAATCCCACTTCTACCCTCTCTTACGTACTGGTATTCTGAGAACCACACAACCCTGTAATAGTTGAGAGCAGAACCACAGGTGGTTTGGGCATTCTCCTGAGAAAGACTGGTTGGAAGTGACCTCTAGAAGTCTTCAGCCCAGCTACTCAGAGCAGGATCACTGCTAACAACAGATCAGCCACAGCTCTGTCCAGCCTGTTTCTGGTATCTTCCAAGGACGGAGATTCCCCCGCCTCCCTGGTCAGCCTGTGCCAAAGTTATCCTCCCTTCCTAGAGGAATCAGAAATCTCCTGATTTCTGGCCTGGGCTCCCAAGCAGGATATAGCAATTGACCCTTGTTATATTACTTGTAACTTTTGTGAGGGAAGAACAGAACTGCCTGACATTATGGAGAAATTTAGTCCCAGTCCCCCCCCCCTTCTGAGGCAGGGTCCCTGTGACAAGAGCTCTTATCACAGAAGAAACAGGCTCTGCCTCTTACTTACAGGTTTTACCTGGCCTCAACCCAGTGAGGATGGGTCCATCCCAGTGATGGCTCAGAACTGAGTATTATCACCTCCTCCCCTACATTTGAACTGCAGTGGGGATTGGGTATCTAACTCCTGCTGATCTTCCCAGCAATGCAGGGGATGCTGCCCATCAGCCAGAGCAAACTGTGCTTGGAAATGGAGGCAGGGTTAAATGGAAATGCACCTTCTGGAGGGAGCATCCTATAAGATGTGAATGCATCAAACTCCAGTAAATAATGACTTGGCAAAGTTCTGGGCCAAAAGTTTCTGAAATAAAACACATCAGCCCCTGAACAGACCATGAGGTGCTCATGGCTCTCCTTTGTGAGTGACATAAAGGAATGCCAGAGGTCACTCCTGATGGCTGCAACTTCCCTGTGAACAAGGTTAGCTCCTGCTGTCCTCTCCTTCATGTCACTCTGGCATTCTCTGCTAAAGAAATGTAGATTTGCTGGTCACAAGACCCTGTTTTGCAATGCTGCTGTGAGCTCATGATGAGAAGAGCAGGTCGACACAGAGTCTCAGGTAAACTGGAAGTGGTACAAGTTTGACAGGTCTTGAGCAAGTGATAAGATCGTGAGTTAAGTCTGCTTCTCAACATGACAGGGAATAGAATGCACAAATATAGAATGAAAGCTTTGTCTGTGTTGTCCCATTACATTTGTTTTTCTTTCCTTATTTCCACAGGCAAGATGAGTCTGACCAGTTCACTGTTTCTGTTTTCCCCAATGGTTCTTTAGTGATATCTGATGTTCTATCAAACTACTTTACATGTATGTGTATACATGGACATAAATATCTCCAGGCAAAGGAAACAGGAAACATGGTAAAAATTGTATCTTTAACAGTGTTTCAGATTCTAAAACATTTATGGCAGGGGCATTTCTACTTTACATTCTCAGTCTTTTGTCAATGTTTCAGATGCCTTCTGATGGTCAGAATTAAGATGACAGAGGATCATAATCTTCTTGTATTTTCTTTCATATGGTGTCAGGATCATCATTTTGATGATGCAAGCAGCTACTTTTGTTATCAAAATCAACTAGCAAGATGTTTTCCTGAACCAGATCTGTGCTGGTATGGTGAAACATGTACTGGAAAGCCACCCCCACTTACCATTTGTGATGGTGTTCACATAGTACCTGCGACCCTGGGGAGACATGTAGCTCTGCCAGCCGGGGGGAAGGTGGCCGTTCAAGGTGTCTTCTCCTGGTTGAGGAGTTGCCTTTCGGGGTTTCTGCTGAGAAAAGAAAAAAAAATCCCAACCTATTAAGTCAATATCTAGATAATGTAAAGTCTAACCAGACACACAGCTGGAAGGAAATGATGTGGTTTGGCATTCTACAGATTCCAATGTACCCAAAGAATTTCGGTCCATTTCTCCCGTCATCTGTGCTAGCTTTATCCAGAACATGAAGCAACATTGCCTTGAACAAATCACCCTTTGGGACAGGAACGAACTCCTCTGTATTTAATGTCCCAAGAGCAAGTGGAGCTGTCCAAGAAAATTACCCTGGTTGAGCAGTAAAGCACAAAGCATGAAATAATCAAGTGTCTGAGAAGGAGAGACAGGCATCTGGCCCTCCTTTACCTTCCCGTGGACATACCAGTGGGTCAAAGCACTGATCATGGAGGTGCTGTCACAATTTATTTTACAGGGGCACCATCACCTGGACCACAAAACCAGACTCTCTCCCAGTAAGCTTCCCTGGATGGTACAGAGTACTGGAACAAATCCTGGGACAGCTCCTCCACCATGGGATTAATGGTCCCCTGTTATTGTTTGCAAAAGCAGGCTGAAGAAAAGTAAACTCTGCAGTGTGGGAGTGTACAGCTCCGGAAGGATACAGCAGCAGGTTGGCTCCCTCATATTCCCTTCACAGATATCTGGCCTTGAAAATAACAAAGATACACCAGAGTATCTCTGCTGTGCATGAAAACCTCATAAGGAGGAATCTGGGGTAATCCAGCCCTGGGTTCTGTTTCCAAAGATCCAGATTTCACATTTTTGCTGCATACTCGCTGTTTCTGTACCCAACACCTTCTTTCCCTTCTGGAACTGAAGTCCCTCCATTTCCACTACTCCTGCTCCTTAATTTGATCCTACAGTGATTCCATGTGCCAAGCAGGTCACCATTAAGCTCAGATCCCTTTAGGGGCCTATGGTATTCCTCCACTTTGCACAGTCAGCACCAGAGCCCTGTGAGGACAGACATTAGCAGTTTGCTTAAGGGAAGTTCTGAATTGCCCCAACATCCTTTCAGTCACATTTTCAGTATGCTTCATGTCTCTCTGCTGGACTGCAGGAAAAGCAGAGGTCTTTCACAGGTGAGTGCCATGGCTGCATCCTTAAACAAAGGCTGTGTCAAGAGACAGATGGGCATGGTATACCGTAAACACCAGCAAATGTTGGATGGTAAAGTTAACCCAGTGTTTCAGCTGTAGTCCCTGCCAAAATGTACATCACTTCAAAAAGCATACAAGCATTATGTTTTGCAGTTGCTAATTCTATTTTTTGGTTACTAATATTTCTACCTTTGCTTCTGATTTTGCCAATCAAGAAGTGCTGTGAGCACAGCAGTCTCTATCAATGACAGTCAAGAGGGAACCTCAGCACTGCCAAATGCTGAAGTTCCTGCAAACAATGGGGAAACAATTTGCTTTTATGTGCGTGTATTGTGGTTTAACTCCAGCCAGCAACTCAGCACTACACAGCCACCCACTCCCTGCCTCCCACCCCTGGGATAGGGAGGAGAATCAGAAAAAAAAGTAAAATTCATGAGAGAAGAACAGTTTAATCACTGAAATAAAGTAAAAGATAATGATAACTATAATGATGTTAATAACAAAGAAACAGGAGGAAACAAAAAGAGAGAGGAATAAAACCCAAGAAAGACAAGTGATGCACAGTACAATTGAACACCCATACCCAGCCCTTCCCTGAGCAGCATTCGGCCCCTCCTAGCCAACTCCCCCAGTTTATACACTGGGCATGTGACATTCTGTGGTGTGGAATATCTTTCTGGACAGTGTGGGTCAGCTGTCCTGGCCTTGCTCCCTCCTGGCTCCTTCTGCAGCTCCTTGCTGGCACAGCACAGAACACTGATGAGTCCTCCATTTAGACTGAGCACTGCTGAGCACCACCTAAAACATCAGGGTGTTATCAACATTATTCTCATACTGAATCCAAGACAGCATGGAGTATGTGTGGATCTCTTCTCTTTGTTTTGGACAGGAATTTGACTCAGCTCACTATCAGGCAGGACTTATCCCCCCGTGGAGACTGCAGAGGAAGATCCACTGAATGCTGGGACCCCTTCTGTGTTAGAGCCCCTAACTGGTCCCAGTGCAATCCCCTCCCAACAACGCTTGGACTCTGACTCCTACAGCAGCTTTAGGGGGAAAGAGGAACTGAAAATGGCATAGAGTAGGAACAGAAGAAGAAAAAAAACTTGACTTCATACAGGTTTCATCACCACCCTGCCCTCACAGAATCACCAATTGGTTTGGATTGGAAGGGACCTTAAAGATCATCTCACTCATCCCCCCTCCATGGGCAAGGTCACCTTCCACTATCCCAGGTTGCTCTAAGCCCTGTCCAACCTGGCCTGGGACACTTCCAGGGATCCAGGGGCAGCCACAGCTTCTCTGGGCACCCTGTGTCAGGGCCTCACCATCCCCATAGTAAAGAACTTCTTCTTAATGTCTTAAGCTCAACCAGTCCCTCTCAGTTTGAAGCCATTGCTCCTTGCCATATCACTACAAGCCCTATTCTCATCATGCAGGAGCCCAGGATGCTCTGACATAGATAGTGTGGGATGATGAGATCTGGGATAGATTCACATGGGCCTGGGCATTATAATGCACCACAGATTAAGTCCCTCATAGTCTAGGCACACTCAGCAAGCCATCCTTTCAGAAATGAGAGTGCCAGAGAAGCCATCATGGGTAGCTTTTCTATCATCATCAATCTATCTTTTTTATCATCCCTTTTCTGCCAAAACAGGAGATCTGAGGAAAAGGAGAGATTTTCTTGCTCTATTTTTCTGGGCAGACACAACCCTGTTCCAGCCAGGCCATCTGCAGTCCCTTCTTCTTTCATCAGCACAGCTGAACTGGGACCATGCTTGCACACCTATGTGGGAGATGTTCCGGTTACCATGGCTTGTGATGCCAGGCAATCCTGCTGCTGGGACACAGCAAGGACAGGGCCCTGGGACTACACAGGGAACAGAGGTGATTGGCAGATAGTGTTCCAAGGGGCCAGCTCCACATCTGGCACAGCTCCACATCTGGCACAGGAGCCACAGACAGGCTTCAGAGCTCTCCCAAACCCAGCTCCCACAAGGGCACCCCTGCTCCCAGCCACATGGAACAAGGAAAGTGCTTAGAGGTACCCATGTATAGATGCATCTCTTCCTTAGATAGATCAGCAAGGCTGGACTGTTAGTTTGATTTCTTGCTCCTATTTTAGGAGAATTATTGCCAGGATAATTTCTGAGAACAGTAAATCACAACAGAGAGCATGGAGAAGAGGCTTTCTATCAGCAAAGAGAGAGCAGCAAGCAGGGACTAGAAGTTGAAAAAAAGCTCAGCTTGAAAAGAATCTGCCAATCATGAGGATAAGTATCTAGGCTTACCAGGGAGCTGTATACTTCTTGTGGTTCCTCCATCAAGATTAAGTGCCTTTTTCTAGAAGTTCTGCTCTATTCCAATAAAGAGAAAAAGCCAGGACCCTGACACCTCTGCCCCAGTTCAGGCTGGGTGGGCTTGCAGTCCCTTCTGCTTTCTAAACCTTCCAACTCCCACAGTGCCTTTGAGCTCAGAAATGTTCAGGCCACTCCCCTCACTGTCACTGCTGGAAGTGTCACCAGCTGCTGTCACCATGGTGGTGGACAGGCAGATCTGGACCCAGAAAGGATGTCTGCAACACATGCTCGAGGAAACAGGAAACCTGAACAATGTGAGCAGCAAACGTGTGACCCCAGTGAAATCCTCCTCCATCTGTATTTGATGGCTGGAAAAGGGATCAAAGTGTCTCGCAAAACATTAAAATCCAACAGCACAAGCACTTCTCTCCCACGAGATTTCCTAGGATCAGAATTCCGTGTAGCAGGGGAACATACAAGAGCCAGCCATCCAACAGGTCTGGTTCTACATGACAAGGGATGGTTTTTGTCTGCTGCCTGCAGAAACACAGGGATGGAGTTCTCCTCATAAATGCACAGCAGAGAGGAATCAGAAATGAGCAGTAAATGCAGAAACAGCACTGGAGCTCTTCAGCACCAAACCACCTGATAGAGATGGGCAAAGGCAAGCACGGGGAATAACAACAGATCTATGGGTTTAACTCACCTAATCCAGGACAGCAGCACTGACAAGAGGCAGAAGGATTTGCTGTTTAGATCAGAGCACACCAACCTGACCATGCTCTGTGCTTCTTCCCCTGCATCCACGGGCACTGGGCCAGGGATGTCAAGAAGAGGACAACCTGTGTGGGCCAGAGAGCCACCCCAGAGCACCTCAACCCTGACCAGGAAATACTGTTTCATCTGTGTGCTGCTATACACTGATGGTCTAGAAGCATGTCTGAAGAGAAGGACAACTGGGTCAGACATCCTGGATGCTTCACATGAAGAAGAGCAGCAGCCAGGGCCTGCCTGTCAGAGCTCTGACACTTCTTCTCTGGCTCAGAACAGAGAAGCACAGCCAGCAGGGAGGTGGTGAGTGCCTCTCCCTCTCCACCTCTTCTGCTTCTTCTGACTTTCTGACTGTTCTCTTTTTCTTTTCTTTCTTGGTCTTCTTGATCAAGTTAGCAGCAGCCCAACTCATTCTGTTCCTTTGGAAAAGCCCTTGGCATTGTGATTCTGTTCCAGTGGTGGAAAAAAAGCCAAAGAGGGTTTTATGCAGCAAAGTGGGGTAATGGGGAATAACACACATCAGTTCAATCCATGATGACTTGACCCTGAGGCAAGTTCTGCCTTGCTCAATAGAGGAAAATGACTTCCCATTTTCAAACTGCAGGAAATCCCCATTCTCCTTCAAAGAGGGATCCTAGGGAGGAAACATCTGTGTGTTGACAAGCCTGAGCTCCCTGAAGATGTATGGGTTTGCACAGTGCTCCAGCAGAGCTCAGACCAAGGGTAATTCCCAACACACAACCCCAGGGAAAGGAAAGCAAAACAATCCCAAACCCACAAGCAAACCTTGAGCAATCTGATCTAACTCTGAACAAGGGATTGGACCAGAGACCTCCAAAAGTCCCTTCCAATTTAAATTCTTGTGTAATTTTATGATCTTATTTCAGCAGAGCATGCAGCCTTGGAGCAAATGAAGAGGAGCCTCTGGCTGTGGGACAGGCCTGGAGGGCAGCATCAGCACACCCACCTGCTGCTGCCACCTGTCCAGTCACACTTGCAGACCCAGCAGCACAAGGAAAGGCCACAGTGCTCAAACAAGCAGCTGCTCTGCAGTGCCAGAGGATCACTGGTGACAGAAAGATGGGCAAACTATGGAGGGGAAACTCCCTTCAAGGAGCAATGCAAGGACACAGCATGAATCTGCCCCAGAACAGTGTCTGTGCCGTGGGGAACAGCTTGTTCTGCACTGAGAATACCAAGCTTATCTTTCTGTCTAACTGCACTGAGCTTGGAAAAGGTGTGTGTCAGTCCTGGTGCAGAAAAGGCAGAACCACAGAACCACAGAATGGTTTGTGCTGGAAAGTTCCTCAAAGCTCATCTCATTCCACCCCCCTGCCATGGAACACTTTCCACTGTCCCAGGCTGCTCCAAGCCCCCTCCAGCCTGGCCTTGGACACTTCCAGGGATGGGGCAGCCACAGCTTCTCTGGGCAATCTGTGCCAGGGCCTCATCACCCTCCAAGTAAAGAATTTATTTCTAAAAGCTCATCAAAACCTGCTGTCACTCCAGGCCCTTGTCCAAAGTCCCTCTCTAGCTGTCCTGGAGCCCCTTTAGGTACAGGAAGGTGCTGTATGGTGCAGTTAAAGAAGTGGGGTCCATGTTTGGCATCAGCTGACGCCTGTGCCAGCCTGTGCCCTGGCTCAGGAGAAGGCTCGGGGCACCCACAAACCCCTCGGCCCTACCCACAGCCTCTCTCTGCCTCATACTTTGAGTCATTCTGTATTTTGTTCATTTTTATGCAATCTTTCTTGCTCAACATTTGGTTTCCATGGAGTCACATACACTGTGTGAAACAGATTTATATATAGAAAGTGGAACGGGTCATATGATCTGTCCTGGTTGTCACAGCAACCAGCACAGCTCCCCTCAGGCTGAATAGGATGGCACATTCTGCTGGGGACAAGTCACCCTCCCTGGGTGGCCCTGCCCGTGCCACTGCCCTGCAGCCCTGCTGTGCCATTCCTCAGCTCTGGGCACTAGCCATGGCTCCAGCCTCCTGTGCCACCAGCCCTCATCCCCACAGAGGATGGTCCCCTTCCTGTTTTGAGTTAGAGCATCTCAGAGTGCTGAGGTTGAAGCTGGGGGCTGAACTATGCCCAGCACATACCCACAATCCAGTTTAGCTGAGCAGCTCACATTTTTCCCAGTTTTAAAAATCTCCCTGTGCTAATAAGTTTCCTCAGTACAATGCCACTCTGCTTCACTCCTTCTTCTTCCTAAATAATTCCTGCATCTCTGTGCAGCTGCTGTTTCCTTGGATGCCATCTCTGCCACCTTCCCACCAGCTGTGGTGGCTGTGACCAGCAAGAACGGGTGGCTGGCTCTCCCATATCTCTGCACTCCTCTCTGTCTTGTTTGGCTCTGGAACACAGTGTGCATGCTTCCCACCCAGCTCTGCCTGGTCTCCAGCCAGATCCTCAGCTGCCAAAAGCCTCCCTTCTCACCCACCCAGGTCCCTGGCTGTGGCACAGGCATGTGCCCAGGACTTTGCTTTAATGTAATATACATGAAAAGCACTGTGTTAGCAGAGAATGAGCCTTCAGGGATTAGGATATTTTTCTCCATCAGTACCATAAATGAGGGAGAAACAAGCTGTTTCTGAAGGATACATGACCCAGGGAGACAGAGTGGGTGATGTTTTCTGCCTCGGTGCTGTGTGAGAGACCAAAATGCGTGGGAAGAGAAATGCTCCATGAATCCCATCCTGACCCCTTCAAAATAGGGGCTGTCAAACCAGAAGTGAAAAATCTGAGTAACTCCAGTGCAGCTCAGCCCTCTCCCCTCCTTCCCAACGTGTGCTTGGTGCACAGAGCCATGTGCCAGACTGGGAGAAGTCACAGCACTGAGCTGCAGCTGAGCCTGGCCCCGTGGTGCGTGACGTGGGACTCCTGGCACCAGGTCTGGTCCAGATCCTACCACAGACGATGCTCACTCCCTGGCAAAGCAACGGCTCAGGGAGTGCTTGGCTATAGCAAGCAGGGGGCTTTGGATGAGGAGGGAAGCTAGGCAGGTGTAAGAAGTAGGAAGCTTAAGAAAAATGGCAGGATTGAAATTCAGTGTGGAGAAAGAGCATTGAGAGTGGGGCCCTGATTTGAAGAGGGTGGTTAGCAAAAAGACAATAAAAAGCCTTTGACAGCAGGGATTTGGGGAGTGGTGAGCAGAAGGGTGAGAGCAGTCTGCAAAGGACAGCCCAGCTGTCAGCCTCCTCACCTCTTGCTCTGCCTGAGCTCTGCTCCCTTTCCTGTGCTCCTTTCTCTGGGTGCTCTCAGGGGGTGACAACATTCAGCACTTCGTGACAAGGGTGCAGAGATCTGAGACTGAAAGAGCAACCAAGAAGGGGAAAATGAAGTACCACCCTCTCACCAGGTGCCAAGGACCATGGACAGCCAGATGGGAGTAGTGTCTGTTCTCATAAAGCCCATCTAGAACACAGTGACCATAATGCACCCACAGGGAGCTCAGGAATCACCCCCAGGAAAACACACAGTTGTTTTTCCCTTCTATGCTAACAGACAAGTCACTTAATGGACAAATTTGTCCAATTCCCTCTGAGCAGCTCCTCTCCTGTATCCAGCTGAGCCATGTGTGGACAGGTGATGGGCAGACTGACACTGGACAGGAAAAAAGCTGTGGCCACATCAGACAGCCACAAGGATGCTGGATGCAGCTTCTACAGCATGGCCCTGGAAGGCCAATGAGGGGTCATGTAGACAGACTGCTACGATATTAGGAAAAATTTCTTCACCAAAAAGGTGGTCAGCATTAGGAGAGGTTGTCAAGGCAAGTCATAAAATCACTGTCCCTGGAAGTGCTCAGACGATGTGCAGTGTGGTGTTCAGGGACATGGCTCAGTGCTGGACTTGGCAGCACTGGGTTAGTGGCTGGACTTGATGATCTCAGAGGGCTTTTTCATCCTTAGGGAATCAGTGATTCAATGAAGGACCCAGCTCCACACACAACGGAGCAAAGAGGAACAGAACACAGAGGGACAACGATGGGAGCTGAGATAACCTAATCTCACAAACACAGCATTCTGGGCTGTGGTGAGAGCCATCAGGCTCTTGGTCTGGGGTGAAAGCCATCACAGCGAGTCACAGGAAAGGTTCTCTAGACCATGGACGGATAGAGGGATGCAGGAAAAGAGGTATAATACAAGACAAGGGATGATTAGGGGTAGATGGTTAGAGGAAGAAACAGAGATGGGGGAAGGGATGAAACTAGTGAAGGGTAAGAGGATTCGAGGAACCAGTTAAATAGGCAGCTGCTGGTGACATTTGTCTGTCCATGCCCTGACTGGTGACTGCAGTCTGTCCTGGTTAAGAAGCAGGTACTGAAGAGAAAAGGGGCAGATCTTGGCATCAACACATGGCCTTGAACACCCCTGTGGGAAGTCAGCATACGAACCATCCAGAAGTTAAAATCCAGTGAAAGAACGCCAGGAAGGACTGGGCTGATACCTCTTACCTATTCCCAAGCATATCTGTGAGCAGCTGCCCCCCTGAAACATGGAGCAAACACGCCCAGCAGCCAGTTTCCCTGTAGGAGTCAAAGACTTTTTCTGAATTAGCTGTAGTCTTTTCTTTCTTCCCAAAAAGAAATACAGAAGTTAGCACTCTCCCATTCCTCTGTTTTCCTTTCAGCACCAGTGTTTCTTGCTGTTCAGACAGTTAACATTTGGAATCTCATTTGCTAACTAGCAGAGTGGGTATAGGAGGTCTAGGCATGGTTCATCTGCCATGGATGATGGACACAGCCAGCACTGAGTGCCTGCTCTGCTACTTTGCTGTCATCAGAAAATGAAGCCATGCTGTCTCCCTATCACAATGTGGCAAAATAACAGGATGTGGCCAGCTGGGACAAAGCTGATTTCTCAAGAGACCCAGAGCTGCCATGAGCACAGTTTCATGTTTCCATGCAAAAGCTCTGCATGGTACTGTGTAAACAGCCCACTCTGATGTGACAGAGTTTGATATGAACTACTTGAGTCACAGCCCCATCCCCTCAATGGGAATGGAGACCCAGAGCTCTGCCACAGGCTGTCATGAGCTGGCTCTCCTGGATACTAAGGCTCTCCCAAGCAGGAGTTATCACACCATGGTTTGGTAGGGGAAGGAATGGGCAGAAGAAGCTGAAAGACTGGGGATGAGGCAAATGCCAGCCCTCCAGGAACCCTTGCTGGATGTGTCCTGTGCCAGGGCAGCCCAGGATTAGGCAGGAGCCTTCCTTCCCTTGCTGTGGAACCCCCAGTGCTCCAGGGGGAGCTGAAGTGGGACCTGCAGGTTGTGCCAGGAGTGGGGAATGGCCGGAGCCCCTGGCAAGAGGCTGGGAATGGACACTGACCCTTCACCTGACCAAGGGCTCAGGGCCCTGCAGGGCTGAGCAGGGGGTGTTTAGTCACCTGGGCACTCTTTAGGAGCCAGAGAACAGCAAGAGACCCTGGACCCAAAATAACCACTGCAGTGGGTATGTGGATTGTAAGGCTGTAAAAGCCCAGGGATTCCTTTGTTTGAGGTCTCTCCCCAGGGCTGTTTCTAGCACTGTAGCACTCAATTATTAAGTTATTTTCTTCCCAAATTTGGATGCCTGAGACTCTGCTGTGGGAATCCTGGAGCAGAGAAGCTTTTTTACAAGCCTCACCCTTCTCAGGAGGGATGTGCCACTCTGTCTCTGACACCAGCATCTGGTATGAGACAGAGCACCAGGGCCAAGTACTCTGAAGGGCTGTGTTGTTCTGGGCATCCAGGGACAACAGGGCCATTGTTGAGCAAACCTTGTACTGTCAGAGTCACCCCCAGAAGCACAGAGAGTCACAAGCCCAGACCAAGCCAGCTGCAGCATTACTGCTTGCCTCCAGTTTGAAATGACCTGCTGTGGGGACAAATCCCTCTCTGAGTGACTGCAGAGCGTGGCACACCAGCTAGATGGTCAGAGGCCCAAGTGGCAGCCAGGGAGCTGGGGGCATGCTGCCTGCTCCAGGTGCTCTGCCCTGGAAGGGTGACTGGAAGCAGTTAATGTAAGAAACTTCCCACAGACTAGAATTCGCTGTCTGACCCCTCTCCCTAGGCTGTGGCATGAAAAAGGGGGGTAGAAAAGTCACCCTCAGCAGGCTCGAGGGCAAACAAAGAGCTGGGCAGCATGGCTGCCTTTTGGAATTCTTGCTCCTGTGAGTGCAGCTGGGCTTGGAGGAATGGAACACCTGGGAATAATGCCAAATGTTTTAATGTGGGGCCTCCAGCCTGTGCACTGCAGGAAGCTCAGTCTGGCTCAGTGCTCTCTCTACCTGCACTGCTATCTTCCTGCAGCATCCTCTGCAACTCCAGCAGCTGGATGCAATTCCAAACAATGCAATTCCAGCATCCTCTCTCCCACCTGTGCCAGGGCATCCCTTCATGTGCTTCATTTCTCATACATCACTAGGGTTTTAACAAGCCCCATTCTACTGCTGGGTTCTGCAGTTTCCCAGACAATAAAATCATTTGATAACAACTAATAATTAGTGTCCTTTCAGGAAGGAAGGGATTCTCCCTTAAAATATAGAGACTCCCTCCCACATGCACACACAAGTATGCATAGCAGAGCTAAGGCACAGCAACCTCAAACCTTGCTGCAGTCATCTGCCAAAAACATGTATTTACAAAAACATTTTAGAGCAAGTAAGGTATCTATAAGTTAGAAAAGCAAGTAAAAGCATCATAGATAAGTTTCTGGAGATCTCGTAGTGTATTCTTCTCATGAGAAGTTAATAAAAGGACATTCTGAGAGTGTCCAAAGAATAATCCCAGTTAGTTGTCTGTATTTATCGTAGAAACACAGAATGCATTGGGCAGGGACACCTTCCACCAGACCAGATTGCTCCAAGCCCTGCCCAACCTGGCCTTGGACACTTCCAGGGATAGGGCATTAATTTATTTAACTATTTATTAAAAGACTTAAACTAATCTTTTCTCTTTTAGGAAGAATGTTGGACAAGGTGCCTGAGAACCTTATGTTTAATGATCTGTATTTCTGATAATTTTATTATAAGTACTATCTAAAAACCCATGAAATTAAAACAAAATTGCAATAGTTAGCTCAGATTCTGTTCCTGGCCCCAGGCCTTAAGCAATCTTTTGGCATGTTATAGCTACACTTTCCTCCACTTTAAAATGAAATTTGCTTCCTCCTGTTGCTGTGGTTGGGCAGATCCCCACATAACGCGCCTTACTACTTTTTCAAGCAGCAACCTTTTACTTACAAATACCCTCAATTCTTCTTGAATGGTGTTTCCCTGCAGAGGAAATCCGTTCCCTGGATTAAATGGCCCTCCATAACCAAAACTCCAGGAACCTCAGATGCAGAGAAAGCAGTGAAATGGCCAAGATACAAAGTGCTGCCAGATGCACATTCCTGCGCCCTCCCTTGTAATCTCTCTCAGGCGTGGGGAATGTGACTGTTTTGCCTGTAACCCCGCAGCACAATGCACTCACACAGACACACCACTTCTATTTTTTCACTTCTGCTGCTGCTACAAATCTTAATAAACGAGCAAACAAACAAACAACAAAATAAGGCATGGGAGGAAGGCCATTCTGACCACTTGGCACGCCTGAACAAGGCTGCAGGAGCCCCCGCACAGAGCCGTAGCTCACCCTGCCTGCTGCTGTGGCCAGACAGACAGATAAGCAGCCAGGCAGACAAACAGGGAGATGGACAGGCAGCCACTGCTGCTCTGACAGCAGGGCCATGTGCCCATGCCTGCTGGCTGGACAGGGTGGCACAGGAAGGACAAGAGACTTTGGGGGCAGTGCAGAATGCTTGGTGCCCCTCACAGCTGGGACACAGACTCCTGCCAGGCTCAGCAGGCAGGGAGAGCCCCACTGACACCAATTACTGCTTCTGCAGCATTTCTCCATGGAATAGTTTGCCAATGTGGGGCTGCCTCTGTATACCCTGACAGAAGACTGAGATGTTGCTCAGGAAAATTCTCCTTCTCCACCAGGCTCAGCGACTCTGGGAGTTGCTCAGGCATGACCACACTTATCTCTGCCTGGCTGCCTCAATCCTGTCCCACAGCAAGGTCTGGACAGCCACATCAGAGCTGTTTGCTGGGCTGAGATCAAGGCCAGCCTGTGTGTGACATCCAGGTAATGCAGCACCCTGAAGAAGCCCTCGGTGGCAGAGCAGCAGAGAGTCTGCAGTGTTCTGCAGGAGCAAACTGCTCCCCTCTTCCCTGTGCTCCTGGAAAGAATTGAGCTGGTTCTCATCGATCCATCAGCACCAGCAGCTCTCTGCAGCTGCTGTCCCCTCTCCAGCATTCCTGCACAGTGTCTCTGCTCCTTCTGGCCTTTCTAATTTGGAGGAGGACACAAGCAGAGGACACCTGTGTGGTTTCTCCCACATGCAACCTTCCCAGGACTGTAATGTGAGCAACCATTTCACCAGACCAGGCAGTCCTTGGTGAACTGAATGCCTCTTATCTCTTGCTGAAATTAAAGGATTTGTAAACGTTTACCTTCTAATGAATGGCATACCTCTGAGGTAAAAACCTGTTTCTTGTCCTCACAGCTGCTGCTCCTGGCCCTCTAGATGCTGAAGGGAGCTCAGATCTCATTTTCCTGGTTTGGCTCTTTTTAATGAAACTCCACCATACAAACATTTCATGGGAGAAGAAGAATATCCAGGTCATTGCATTTGTGCAGTGAAATTCATTCAGTCCTGGTCCATATGCAAGAAAAACATTCAAGGCAGCCCACTGCCAGTGGTGGGGAGGACTGCAGAGATGAGGGATGACAAAGGCAGAGCTCAAGGAAAGGGCTGGGAGACAGCAGTGGCAGCTGAGCAGGAGACCTACGGCTGGGACTTGACCAACTGCAGATGGGTCAGACATGTGCAGAAAAAAATGGAGCAGGAAACACCCAGGAAATATAAATTCAATATTCAGCTTGGAAAAAGTGCAAGTAGGAAGAAACAGCTCCCAAAAAAGCCAGCAAGGGAGAAATCCCTGGAAACAGTTATTGATGAATTTTAATTTGCCCTGTGCAATAACAGAGAATCTTCAGAAGAACACAATGAATGACTCCTATTTTAGGAGACTGACTCTTTTCCCAGTCAGTCTCCTATCCCACTAATGCTGGTTTAAAGAAGATGATGAAAAACTGACCATTTTAAAACTGCCTAGCACCTCAGTTCCTAGGACTATCCTGCCAGGAGGATGCATTTCCAATGTGGTCCCAACACTGTGACCTGCTGCATACTCCAGATTCATCAAACCACACTCTCAAAGCAGATAAAGAAAATATATTGGTTTGATTGCTCTACACCTAGCAAATTAATCTTGTTTATGGAATTGGGCATTTCAATATCTGTCTTCCTCCTATGTCCATTACAGCATATAATTACCTGTTACTGCATCAGTGAATTTGAATAATCGTAATATGGAAACATCAGAAGTCACTGGGACTGGGAAACCTTTGTGCTTGGTACTAGGCATGTAAGAAGAGAATAGAGTTTTTAGACTGCTTTTAAATTAAAACAAGCTGCCAGTTTTTCCTGTGACAAGTACAGAAGTGTAGGCGCAGAAGTAGATAAAATCAGCAGAAAAGGATTAACAGTAACAGGAAGTACTTTATAATGTATATTAAGAGGAAGACCAAGTTAAAGAACCAGTTGAAGCTCAGCAGAGGAGAGCTACCCATGAATGACCATGTTCAGGATATTCAACAAAATGTCATTTATTAATAAAGTCCTCCATCATCAAGTGGCTGTCACAGTTAATAGCAGCAACAAATATTTCAGCCTGAAATAGGGAAGGAATAAGTTGGAGTACCCTGAGATTGATAGACTTTTGAAGAACTGGCTCATAAATCTCAGAGCATTTGCTAATCTTCTCTGAGAATCCATGGAAAATCTAGTTCAAAGGAGAGTAAAAACCAGAGATCTAGAAAAAAATTACCTGAACAGAAGGAGAAAAAAGTAGTTTAATACAGGGCAGAAATAATGAATGAAAGGGAAGTGTCTTGGATGTGCCATCAATCTGCCAAAAAGAAAATGGGTGGTTTATTTTCCCATCCTCATAGGAGAGAGAAAAATGAATTTAACTTGCAGAAGGGATGGTTCAGGATGGAGGTGGTATTAAAGCTACAGTAAAGGTTGAACTTCTTTAAAAAATACCAAATAACTATTTATAAGAAATGATGTAGGTATTATTCAGTCTTTCTGAAGCAAAGGAGTGAGCCTATGACTGGAGTATGAGGTACACATATGTATCCTCAGCAGCTGTTCCCAAAGATTACACCATGCTGACATTCCACTGGGAGATGGCTTGGAATGGAAACATTTGATATGAAAATAGAAACATTATTTAAAGTATGACATCATATTTTAGAAAGAAAATAAAATCTAATAGAAATAACCTCATAATCTATTAAGAAAATGCTACTTAGGAAAGATCAACACTTGGAGCTGGAAGGTAAGAATTGGGGTGTGGATGGTACAATCTTTCTGATGGCATTCACAATGAAACCTTTAATAATGCTAGCTCTGCAAAGGTGCTGTCTGGCCACCCTGCACTACCTGGACATCATCACCTCAAAAAGGCACAAAGAAATCATTCCTAGCCTCTAAAACCTCTCCACACGAACCTCTGCAAGCTTTTGCATGTGAATTACAGTAGTATTTGCAGCTGAGGTATTTTGAAGCCTGGGACTGCAAAAAAAATGAAACCTAGGGAAAACAAGAAAGTTCTGTTGAGTCTGCCGATTATATTCCACTACTTTAGATGGGATTTTTAAGTCATGTGCTTTCATGAAAAAGGTAAAATTCCATTTTTAATCTAGCCTTAACATAAAAATAAATGGTCATAAATTTCCAGATCACAAGCTGCTACCCTGTGAAGAGCAGGAAAACAACAGTATTGCAGCACAGCTTTTGGTACAGCTAATCCAGAGTCACAGAAACACTCTCAGGATATTACCCAGAGCACCAAGCTCCTACAGGGTCCCTTCTGTGAGCAGCTTGTCCTGCTCAGGGCACCTCACTGTTTGTGCTACTTCCCTTCTGAGACTTCCAGTGAAGTCCTGGGGAACCTTTCTGTGACACCTGTGGTGCTGCACCCAGCTGCCTGAACACTTGTGCCGGGCTCAGACAGATGCAAGGTAGAGAAAAAAAAATAATTCTGGGAGAATTTAATTCAAACCCAAGAGCTGCTTTCTGGGCTGTAAAAATCCTACTTGCACCTTCCTGCTCTGCTGCAGCAGCCTTGTTTGTGGAGGAGGGAATGGGGAGGCTGAGCACAGCCCTGCATTTGCAGGCAGGTCCCACCTCCTGGACACCAAACCTTGGCCTCATGCCCAGGAAAGAAGCAGGAGGATGCAGAACAGATGCTGAATTCAAACTCCAGATTGATAACAACACCCTCAGGCTCCTGCTCTCTGACTTAGCAAGAGAAGAACAGCTTGGCAAGACACGAAAACTACATCTCAGTGCAATTCCTTGTGGGGACTGCCATACAGCCTGTTTGAGCATATCCACAGGCAGAGCTGCTCCATCCTCTTGCCTCCACTCAGGACTGCAGACCTCAGCTGAGCAGGTCCTCACAGCTCTCTGATCATCAGGGAGAAAAAGAACCCAGCTCCTTCAGCCTGGACATCTGAAAAAGCACCAGGAGAGTCTGACCTCAGGAGTTTCTCTTTCTCAGTCAGCTGTAAAGGAATCAGAATGTTTTATCTTTTTGAAATAAGGATGAAGTTGTTCTTGTCTGCAGGACTGAGAAGTTCCTGCCCCAAGGCTTCTCACCTGTCCATGCTGGAACACAACAGCACAAACAACCCTTGAAGCTTATGAGAAACCTGCCAATCCCCCTGGACACCCTGTGCTGGCACTTCTGATGGCTCCCTGGGGCAGCAGGATGGTCACAGCATGCACAGCAGTTCCCTGAGGAAGTATATGGTGCTTGACTCCATGCAGAGAAGAAGAAACTGCAGCCATGTCTTACCAGTTTCTGCCCCTGAGCTGCTCACCTGGCACAGGAGGTTGGTTAATCCTCCTCTTCTGGAGACTATAAATGAGCCAGTGGACACCAAACACACACAGCCCCCATCAGGCATGGAGTCTGCCAGGAGGAGCTCTTGCTCATCCCATCCCAAGAGTTTTCCACTGGTGAGCTCTGGGCAGCTCCTGCCAGGCACAAACCAACACTCACCCCCTCTGGAGAAATCAGCATCTCTTGCATCATCTGTAGAGAAGGGCTGGACACCTCTGTCAGGAGATGGAGATAACCTGCTCGAGTAGCCCTGTCAGTGACCAGGCTGAGGTCTGGCTCTGGTGCCATCTGTAACACCTTTCTATCTGTGTGCTCCAACTGCTCCAGCCCCATCCACAGAAGCATGGGACACATTCAGCATTCCTGGAGACCAGACTGCTGCAGCCACAGGGGAACAGGGCAGGCACCAAGGTGGCTGTCATCAGGGTCTGGCCCCTCTGCCCACCTTCACTGTCCACTCTGAACAGGTCCTGGTGCTCGGTGGCCTCGGGAGCTCACGCCACACAGAAGCTACCCTAGGAAAACACCAGCCCTGAGAGCTGGACCAGTGCATGGAGGGAGGTTCAAGAGGGCCTTCCTGGGGCTGCTGCTGAGTGCAGATGGGGTTAAGGAGGCACGAGAGGGTTTAAGGGCAGCCCGGAGCAGCTTAGGTCTCCAGCGTTGCCAGGTCTTCACTTGCCACAGCCCAAACATCCTTCTCACAACTCTAAATATTTCTGTGCCTGCTGCTGAATTGGAACACTCAAAGCTTCCCAACAGCCTGGGATCTTCAGGATGGCTGTGCCTGTGCACATCTGCAGCCCCCTCAGAGCAGTGTCTGCCTCCCCCAGCCTCACTGGCACTCCAGAGGGGTCAGCAGTGCAGGGCTGCTCTTGCTGCAGCAGCTCTGGGCCGTTCATTCCACGTTTCTGTAATTGACTGGATTAAGGGGAAAAAGTTGGTAGGATTACAGAAGGAATTTTTTTGGTGAATTTTGCACAGCTGCAGGATCTCACCATGTGAAGAAAAATAAACCTGTTTTAACTGAGGGAAATCTGAGAGGTTATCTTAGTTTTGGCCTCCCTCTAGGAGTTGTCTTGCATTCTTAAACGTATTGAATCTAGTGCCTAATTAATCACACTCTGCTACACAATGGCAGCACACTTCAGTGAATTATTTTCTTCAGAATAATATTGTTTAATAATACAGAGAACTGAAACTATGCTATAACTTGTGGTTGTTCCTCAGGCAGGGCTCCTGAGAGAGGGAACCTCTGGAGCTGAAAGAAAGGTATTTTCTCAGCATGCTCTGAGCAAAAGTAGTAAATGTAACATTTCATGATCTCCACTGAAAAAGTCTTTAGACAGGAAACGGGGCTGAGATCAAAATTATTGTTACAGGAATAGCTTTCAGATCTGGCCTGCTCTTTTCTGGGGTGGTATATTTAACTCCTTCTGCTGAAGATATTGCCTTACTACTGCTGGAGCTGCAGCCTAGCAGATAGAGGGGGAAAATAATGAAGAATTTATAAATTTATAACTGTATCTATTTTATTTAGTTATAAATAAATTTCTCGCCTTAAGAAGAAAACGTGGAAGTTGTCAAGGAAGGCAACATCATAAATAAAAGAAAAAGCTTACAAGAGAGGAAAAAATTGAGTCCTACATTGCAATGAAGAGTAATTCAATTGTACTCCTTAGGAATATTCTGATAAGGCAACACAGGTAGTTATACATTATGTGATAAAGAGGGACAATTGTTGCTCTCCACAGAGCAGAATGAGACATCTTAGGTGTACAGGCTATCAAAAGCCAAGCTGTAACCTTATTTATCAAAATTAGTAAATACAAGGAAAAAGTATTTTTAAGGATTTTAGCTGCACTGCATCTCAAACCATAAGAAGCTGGTGGGTGTCTGCCCTTTGAGCTGTGTGCCACTCAAACAGAGAGATAATGACAAACTATGACCTAAAAACAGACTGGTGCCATCCCTGGCAGGCAGAACCCCTCATGGCAGCTGTCTGATGGTGCCAATGCTGCATTTCTATGGGGGTTACAGACATGTACCCAAGCAGGTACCACCCAGAGATGCTGAATGGAGCAGCCCCAAGACCACCCTGACACAGAGCAAAGCTCAGCAGCCACAATTATTGCTATTTTCAAGTAAAGGACTGACGGCTCAGATTGATTTTGACTCTTCCAAAGGAGGGGTGTGCCCAAGAGGATGAAGGTGTATGGTGGTTGAAGTGTGACTCCTCACAGCAGAAGACTGTATGAGGCTCTCTCTTGGTGGTGAGGAGCAAACATCCCACCCCAGCACAGGGAGGGATGTGCAAGTCACATCAACCTCCCCAGAACACTTCCCTGCCACGGGGAAGGAGGAGTAAAAGGTTTCAAGCTCGCTTTCCTCTAACCACAGGCAACCACTGGATCCTCCAGCACTGAATGCAAAAGCAAATTCACTACCACAGAAGTGAATGTCAGGATTTGTTCATTCCAGGGCCTGATTCTGGGCTGGAAACAGGTTGTAGCTTCTGAGTGGCTCTTCACAGGCTGCCAGGGCACAGCTCTGACCCCAGCCATGGCATTGGAACTCCTGCTGCAGGAGGCAGCAGAAGGGAGGAGGGGGTTCAGCCCTGCAGCTCCAACACCATTGCATACAGCAGGGACACATTCACAGACCACTGATCAGTTGTAACACAGGGACTACAGCCACTCCTGCTCGTGTATTTCTGATTCTAGAATCACAAAAGAGGCATTTCCAGAGATTCACATCTTGCCCAGCAAAACGCTGCTTTGTTCAGTGCAGTCAGCTTCATTCCATGTGTCACCAAAATCACTGTGTGCAAGCTTATAAGACTGTGATATAAAGACCTTGCTGAGCATCACTGGGTGGAGATCTGTGATCAGGCTCTCTGACCTAACAGATTAAAAAATGCAGCCAGAGTTGAAGCATTCAGCAGTTCTCAGCTCCTTTCCCCTTTCAAGTGCTACTTGTGGTTGGTGGTCTCCATCTGTGGGTTCCCTGTCCCCAATGTGGGGCTCCAACGTGGCCAGCAGACCACCTCTTCTACTCCAGCAGAGTCCCACCTCTGAGAAGTGGCAGTCCCACCTCTGAGAAGTGTCAGTCCCACCTCCAAACCGACAAGATTCCAGAGCAGGGTATCAGAGACATGCTGGAAGATGCCCCGTTCCATGAGCAGGCAGCATCCTGCTTGAGCACACCAAGAGCACAGAGCACTGACCACAGTGATCACAACGTGCTGGGAACAGTGATTTGTACCAGCAAAATCTCCTCCCCAGCACTGCCAGCAAGTTGCACAGCAGAATTTGCCATGGTCCCATCTCAGAGATGAATTTTGTTTCTTGCCCATGATTCTGTTTCTGGCAAGCACTGAGGGAAAGCTTTGTCCCTCATTGAAGATTCATATTCAGCCTAAGTAAATGGTGCTGGTCAAGAGCAGAGGAGGGAGCTGGAGTGAGGGAGTCCCCAAACCCAGGGGCAGTGCAGCTCAGAGGAACTGTACACAGGGGTTCGCTGACTCAGGTTCATTGCAAAAATTCCTTTCCAAAAGATGATTTAAACATAATTTCTCTTTGGAAATACCTGAAGTTCTATTCTCTATTCTGTAACAGACTGAGGTTATTCCCAGTCTTCATTTGGTCTCAGTTATCACTGTGATCATCAGCAGTCTGCAGTGCAATGAGACAAGTCATAGGCTCTCTTCTAAATCTTGCTATTGAGAGTGATTACTTGGCCTTGGGTAATGAATTAGTCCTATTATACAGCAGCTGGCACAGTAGAAGCTAATCTGCTGCTCAGGCAGCTCATTACATGGGCAGGGCTGGAACTGCTCAGCTGTGTGCTGCACACACAGCCCTCACCAGCATTTTTAAACTGAATTCTGCACACAGTTCTTCAGGACTACAAAACAAACTACGTCTATCAAACCAGTTTCTGTCTGTTCCTTTCTGACTTAAGCATTTGCTCACCCCTTGGAAATACAATTCTTCTTCTGTGCAATTTCTACATGGCACCTTGCCACATCTGTATCAAATCCAAACTCTGTTAATTCTTCATTCTCTGTCAGCCCTTGCAAACTCTGTCACTCCTCATCTCCATTTTTCTCCTCCAAACTCCTCTGTACCAATTATTCCATCTACCCCACTGCCAAAAGCTTGCCAGCTCTGCCTCTTCTATGACCAAATTTCACTTCTGTAGCAACTGAAACTGCTCCTGTACTGCACTAGCTTGTCACTGTAGGTCTGGCTTTGTGGTTTTGTAGAAATGGCTCAAGGAGGAGCATTTCAGCACACGGCAACTGAAGGGTTTTATTTTGGAAACATGAGCAAAGGGCTAAATAAGTGAATTAGAAAGGACCAGGAAGACAAAGCAGATCCAGGCAGCCAATTTAAAAGAAGGTTCTGAAAGTGCTTATAGATGACCACAGAATAGAATGACCATAGAATGACAGAATAAACTCAACAGCAATGTTGTAGCCACGGTGCACGAGCATCTCTGCGTGGTACTCTTGGGAGTGCTGGTATCTGCTGTCAGACCAAGTATCACAAGTATGCTTGTTAAAGCATAAACTCCTTTGTATGAAGACTTCCAGGAGAAAAGAAGCAGACAAGGAGTAAAAAAACTACTATACAAAACAAGAAATAGATAAGCCAGAAGGCAAAGAGCAGAAGCAAAAAGAGTCTTCCTCAAACCAAAGGTCGGCCACAAAGGTCTGGTTATATGTCTGAGGAGTGATGATGCCAGTTACTCCTCAGACAATTCAGGAAAATGAGAAATGTGTTGTAAATATGTTCAGGTTATATGCGATTGCTTACACGAGCTCTGGTCAGTCTTCAAAGAAGAGGCAACACCACAGCAAACAAAATACGCTGGGAGTAAATGCAAAGTATTACATATGGAGGTAATAACTGAAATCCTGCTGTACTTTTCATGTCCCAAACAATGTCAAGCTCAAAGATCCTTGTTCCTTCCCTCAGACTTCCACAAAAGCTGGTCTTTTAGCAGTCCAAGGAGCTGCCTCACGTTAACCCCTTCCATGCACCCCATTCCACTGCTGCATTTTTCTCAGAACTGCTTGGCCTGTCCCTGGTGAAAGAGCAGTGAGGGGGTGAACAGAAGCCACAAGCAGTGCTGAACTGCCAGGAAGGACACTGCAGGTGCAGTAAACAATGACAATTAACCCTGAGCTAGCTGATTTCAAGGAAGTTTTTATCGTGATTCCAAGCAAAACATAGGGGCAAGTTTGGGAAGATCAAATGAATGGCTTGAGGCTTCCAATTTTGTGCCTGTGATCCCTCCCCAGTCTCACACCTTTCTCCTTTTTACCCACTGCTGGACTTGCTGAGAGTGAGAGGACGTTTCAAAGATGAAAATTCCGTACTTATGGGACAGCCTGATTATTCCAGACTCCATTTCCAGCCCAGAGGAGCTCCTGCTTTCTCTCTCTGCAACGGGCTAGAGCCTTGCAGCTTGCCCCTGCTTTGGCAACACTGGGCAGGGGAGATCCTCTGCAGCTTTCTCATCTGCTGTGTCCCTTCTTTGCTGAAAATCACAGAATATCTCATTGGAGCACTCCGTAGAACATCACACACCCTCCTTATGGACCTTGGCCTGATCCATTTTACAATACAAAACCCCAGGTCTTCCCATGACTTCTTACTTCTAATTACCTGTAATTGACGGCTTTTTCCTCAGTCCAAAGAGGCAAAGAACTGATGGATATGGGCATGTGAAGTGATAGCCGACAAAGGAGTTAAAGCTGGAAGGATTTTGTTCCTGAAGACTGCGGCAGCAGAGGCCATTCCAAGTGCCACAGAGCTGGGAAAGCCCTGAGAGATCTGTGCAGTAAACAAACCCAGTGCTCAAACAAATACTGGAAGACCACGGTGCTTTTGCTGCCAGCATCACAGTGGGAATATCTGTGGCTCAAGAACAGTCTGCACAGTCTACTCTTACCAACCACGAATGTAGGAAAAATGCCAGACAGGTCTCAAACAATGTCAAAGAAAGATTTTCAACCTTCGTGTCTGCACCTGTTGAGGAGCTCAAAGATTAGTGACCGAAGTCATCTGTCAGTCAGCCTAAATTAACTCCAAAGTACCTCATGCTGATGGCTGAGTACTGAGGGGACTGCTCACAAATGCTGACAAAAGTGGATGTTAAAAGATGCTGGCCTGTTCCACTGCCAGATATACTCAACAAAATGCAGAGTGGCAGCTCCTGAGTAACCCATGGCACCCCTTTCTGGAATGTGCCAGCAAAAAAGCAAACCACAGATGTACTAGGCTAGTACAAAAGCTATTTTGATAGCGTGATGTGGAAAACTGGATTACTAGTACAAGCAAAAAGCTTTCTCTGCTATTCCATATGCCTGTAAAAGGATTGCTCCCTAGGGCAGTCACCACAGCAGGTACAGAGAACCCGCAGCAGGGAGGGTGCTGTCAGGCAATCTGTATCCCAGGAAAATGTACAGCCTGCTCTCCCTCTCAATCACAAGTGCACTTCTGCAGCTATGGCAGGTATGCAAGGGGCTCTCCCTTGCCAAACCCTGTGGTACAGAGACTCAGTGTGCTCACCTGCTCTGCAGGTATAGGACAAACCCATCAACAGCCCTGCCACATACCAACCCTGCACAGCAGCTCCTCTCAACAGGTAATGTTTTACACAGTGGCGTGACATAAAAAATTCCAATACGCTAAAGCATACTTAAATTTTTCAAGACAAACACTAGTTGAAGCATAAAGTTGGAAAACAGTGGCTGAGCAAACTGTTGGCCCTGGTTTCACACTGTTCTGCATATTCAAGGGCTCATACCAATAAAATTGAGTGTGACATGTAATTAAATATGGCAAGTGACACTTTGAAGTGACATGAACTGATGACAGTGTGCAAAGCACAGTGTGGGGACCACCAATTCCATTATGCAGCTTTCAGGTTTCCCCATGTCCTCTGTCCCTGTCTGCAAAGGCAGAGCTGTGCAGGTTCCTGGAAATGAGCACAAAGGGAGCAGCCAATGCACCCCAGCCCCAGCTTTTGGGAGGCTTCAGCAAACCTCCCTTGCACAGGGAGCAAGGCATAGTCCAGAAGTACTGGATGCTGAGAAAGCTGCCCAGAATGAGTGCTCCCCGGGAGTGTCAGAAATCAGAGACAGAAATATCAGTGCCTTATGTAAAACACTCCAAGACACAAGTTAGTTGTGGCTGGCTCCCTTTGCTCTCGATGGGGGGAACAGGATGAACAGGTGCAAAGTGAGAAACTCCTCCTGCCCTGGGTTGTAGCATGGCCACAATGAAAACAACTGCAACAGACCCAAATATTTACAAAAGAGATACTACCTGCTGCTGTTATTGTGGGGCTTCTCCAAAACATACAGTGTCCTATCTTTGGGATAGTACTTGGTGTCAGCAGTCGGCAAAATAACAAAAGCAAGTCCTGAGAACACACTCAGACACTTCAGATTCTGATAATGAGCAGTGGGGCACATTACTGATAATAATGTGCTTCATGGGCATAAGAAACCATAAGGAATCATGGAGGATAAAACACAGGTTTAATCTGGTGAGTTAAATGACCAGTTAATTCCACCTCGTCATTTATTATCCCACAAGTAAAAGTGAAATAAGTAAAGAAAACCAAATCCTATTGAAGCTGCCAGAATTTTCTGGTCTTGATTACAGAGACAAATTTTCCATTTTAGACACCAAAGTTTTGTTATTAGAAAATAAATATCTGGCATCTTCTCATTATTCCTACTGTGTCTTTTTAAACTACATTCAGTATAAACTGCTGTGTGGTACATTCAGCACTGGTGTTTGTGGCAAAACACTCAAGGCACTGAAGGTGCATTTTGCACCCAAGCTGGAAAGTGAGACTTGAGTTCCCCATGTTTGCTGCTGCAGAAATCCCTCTTGTGTATTTTCCTACAGGACATGTGCCCCATTCAGAGCACAGAATGAGCCGGAAATTCTTCAGGGAACTAAGCAATCTTCAAGTGAGTCTTAAAATGATCCACATTTTTCATGGCTGCTCTATATCCACCCTTAAATTGCAGGTGCTCAGCAACTCATTTCATCTTGCACATCTAGAAGGCAGACGTCTGCAGGGAGACTGTTTTTAGGCTCTTTTTGTAATCCACAGGCCATAAGAAATACTCCAGTTTAAGCCTTTCATGGCACTTTTTCATCTTTTAGCTAAGGATAAAGGAAAAACATCTTTAAAAATTCTGTCCTATGCAATTTTTGCAAGGCAAACAGGTGAGACTGTTCTCACCTGCTGCAGAAGCAGCATCTATGAGCCTAGCTTCTGCAACACCCCAACTTCTGCAGGGGACAGAAGAGCTCATAAAAAATACCACAACCATCTTTAAGACCCTTCTCTTCACAAATTTTGGCTATTTATAGTACTATCCAGCTTTTACATTTTATCTGTAACTTCAACAGTGCGAGACAATTATCGCTAGATGGATAACAGGGATTGTGAACTGCAGCATCACATCCCCTTCACATTCTCCTGGGGCTTTAAATTCCCTCAGAACTTGATTAAAGAGCGATTTTCTGGCAGCAAAACATCATTTCCTTACCCTTTTATATTTGATTTCATTCACATTTGCCAGAAATATCAGTGGTCAGATGATCACAAGTTTCAAATCTAAAAAATACAGTTACAGAAAGTCAAAGAGAGAAAAAAGACTGTGTGAAACTAAACAAGGCAATACCATTCTCATTGTCACTCCTCTCATGAACACTGTGAACAACAGTTTGCTGTTGAATCATGCAGAGCAGACCGGCCTCAGCACCCTTGAGTACTGAACTTTGGAAACTTCACCTATTCCAAGGCAACACCCACAGCAGGTTCCATCTACAGCCATGCAAATCTCTCCCTCTGCCTTCATTAGGGACCCAGCCCTGCACCAAGAGAATGAAAACCAACCTTCTGCACCAGAGGAAATGCCATCCCCACTTCAGCTGTGGGTGCTGCCCCAGCACCACCTCTGAGGGGCAGCAGAATGGCCAGAACACTCAGGATTGGTGTCACAAACACCCCTGGGCAGGAGATAGGACATAGATCACCTCAGCCTGGCAGTGATGCCATCCACTCTTTGGGTTCAGCACCCACAGCCCTATCATACCAGATTAAAGATCAGATTCCTTTCCCAGCACCCAAGACTACACATTGGAGCACTACTTGCTCCGGAGAACATCCTTAGAAAAAAGCAGTGGCAGCAGTCACATCTGTACCTGAGATCATCACACATCCCCTCAGTTCTTGTGGCTCTTCATGAATTTCATGTTAAGCTGACTTTTGAGTGGGGAGGTGGAGGAACGAGAGAGAGTGAGACAACAAACTCCAAGGATGTAGAAGAACCTTCTGAGAAAGCAAAGCACCATTGCTGGTGATAAGGACATCATGTACAAATAGCTCAGGTACCCACAGCCATCCAGGTGCACACACAACTTTATTCTTCTTTGTGCATCAGGAAAAGCTCTGTTGCAATGGGTACCAACACATCCTCCCTTTTAATATATATCACACACATCACACAGCCCCATGACAGCAGGGAGCAACTAAGCACAGAAATCCTCTACACATTCTCTGTTATTACAAACAAATAAATAAAAGGCATTTTAATTTCTGGGTATTCCTTTCATCCTTTTTCTCTATGACTCCCCAGGCACCATGAAAGAAGCAATCTGTGCCATGCCATGTCATGCCATGCCTTCTGCAGCTGGATGTGCAACAACCTCCAGGCTCAGCTGTTTGCACATCTCCACCTGTCCTGGGTTGGTTTAGGTGAGGTGAGTTACCCGCTGAGTATTACACAGCAGTGGAAGCAGTGAGCCATGTGTCTGACAGCTGCAGGTGAAGCCTGCACCAGGGAGAAGCACACCATTCCTTCCTTCCTAAGTGCCTCACAGTTCTGGTAAATCAAGCTGTGGAGAGTGCAGATAAGATCAGTGGCAGCTCACAGTCCTACTCAGTCCAGCCCGCTCAGTCAGATTCCAGAGCCACCTCCATCCATTCTGGAAGCACACGCTGTGCTTCATACAGAGACTTACATCTGTGGGATGACTGAAGCTATAAAAAGTGCTGACAATTTCCAACAAATTTGCATATGTTGCTGCTGCTGCTGCTGCTTATATAAGTGATTTCTAGTTAACTACAAATACAAAAATCAAGGCCCAAAAATAGGTTTTCAAAGAAACCACTTGCAAATGTGACTGAAGGATACATCTCTCCAACACTCCAAAAATCACTTGTCTAGAAAAAGCAGACGCAACAGAGGTTTCTCCAGAGGGTCCCATGCAAAGCACCTCCTGGAATACACACTACCCCACTTTCTCAACACCTGTGCTGCCCTGCACTATAAAGGTCGTCACAAACTGGAGCACCTGAGCCTTGTGCCAGGTTGTTCTTACATCTGGAGCTGTACAGATCTCTCTACACCCGTCATCATCCCAAGCACCCTGATGCAGCTGGAGTGAGGAGGCAGCCAGCCTCGGGACAAGAAACAGGAGCTGTTGAGAAATCCCTCAGTGTACCACACACCACACTCCATTGGCTCTGTGTACACCACCTCCTCACCTGCATCTGCATAGATTCCCTCTTGCTCCAGGCTGGGAAGGACAATTGCTTAACCTGGGGCTGCAACAGCCTGGTACCAAGGGGCCCTGTAGGGCTCTGCTCAATGGTCAAAAGGTCAGACAAAAATATAATGCACACAGGAGGGAAAAAAGAGTCAGAAAATCCCTGATTTTCAGGTCTCACAGCTACCATAGCTATTAATCACCAAAAGAGGGGTGAAGGTTGAAGCTGATGGTATCTACTCAATAGGATATGGATCAACAACATCCTCCTTCCCCAAGCCCTTCAACTTGCATAAGGGTGCTGCTTGATCACAGAACAAGCTCAGCCAAAGCAAAACCAAAGGAATGTGACAGCAGTTTTCAGGATTCCTCTAGTGTCCATGGATTCTCACGCTCAGGAAATACTGCTTAGGGACCATTTCTCCATTAACCTACTATCTACAGCAGTGTAGGAAACTGTACTTGGTTTTCCAACATAAGGAAGACAAGGACACACTGGAGAGAGTCCAGCAATGGGCCATGAGGATGATCAAGGGTCTGGAGCATCTGTCATACAAAGAAAGGCTGAAAGAACTGGGACTGTTTAGCATCAAGACAAGAAGGCTTGAGAGGGATATTATCAATGTGAATAAAAATTTGGGGGGGGACAGTAAAAAAATCAGACAGACTGTTTTCAGTGATACCCAGTGAAAGGATGAGGTACAGTTAATACAAATTAAAACACGGAAAACCCCTTTAAAGGGACACACATTCCTTTAAAGGGCACAAGAAAAAACCATGAGGATAGTTACACTGGAACACATTGTCCAGAGCAGTTGTGGTGTCCACCCTTTCACACATTGAACAGACACGGCCAGGCAAGCCAGATTAGCTGATCTCCAAAGGTCCTTTCCAACCCAGTGATTCTGTGATTAAAACCACAGCAGCCTCCTCCACTGCTCCCAACCAGCCCAGCCTCAGGGAATCCATCTGGAACCCCACCACAAAGCCAATACCCTCCCTTTCTCCCTTTGCTCTCTGCTTTTGATAGTTTTTTTTTGTTTATGCTACCACTTTTGCTCTCTGACAGCAGTATCCTCTCCAGAGCTCACAGAGACTTGCCATTTCTGGCTTGTCCCTACCATGAGCTCCTCCACTCCTCCTCCAGCTCTCACTGCTTCCACCACTGCCTTGAGCAGGAACCTCCAGCCATCACTGTTTTCCTCTAACTCTCCACTGTGGGCTTGCAGCAGCCACAGGAGCAGGAAATAAAATGATGCCAAATGTCTTTATCTCTTTACCTCTCTATGTCTCTCTTGCCCCATATTTACAGTCCTTTCCTTGAATCTTCTGTGATGAATTAATTGCAAACACAATTTCCCCTCTCTGCTGTTCCTCATACCTTTCTCATTTCCCTCTTTCAGCTCAAGACCAAAACTCAGCACAGACTTTTGAACCAGTGCTGTCAGAGGAGACCCCTGGGTTGGTAAATATGGAACCCTACAAATCAGAAAATCCAGCCTTCCTGTCTAAACGTGGTGCAGGCGTCAAGTCACAAAGGCTTCAGAAGAAGGCCACCTCCTCCTGGTAGCTCCCAGCCACCCATGGACTTGCTGAAAGAAGAAAGGGTGCCTGTGGAGGCAGGCAATGCCATGAGGCACCGAAGTCACTGCTGTGGCAGAAAATGCAGCCAGCTGTCCTTCAGGCTCCAAAGAGAGCCTGAAGGAGTTGCTGGGATAAACCGGGCACAGGGAAATGAGGGCAGGACAGAGGGAGAGAGTAACATCTTCCTTGTAAAACAACAATGTGTGGTCAAGTTCAGCTGAGGACAGAGCACTGCACCTTACTGAGAGCTGCAGGGCCAGGGCCAGCCAAAGCCCACAGAAGGGCTGGCTGGTACAGAAAGAAGACTGATGCCCATGGGTCCATCTGGACGTGCACTGTGACCACATCCCTGACATCAGCTCCGATGTCACTGTGGCTGGGCAGGGACTCCATCAGAGAACAGAGAAGGAAAGTATTTCTGTTGTGGTGTCTTTCAGTTAGATCAGGTCCCTGAACAAGCTGCACACAAGGGATAAGCTACCCATAGAGAAGGGAAAGGCTACCTGAACAGAGCCATGAGAGACACACACAGAGCTTCCTTCTCACACATCTACTCAGATGTTGCCAAGTACCTGTGATCCCATGGATTTGGTTAATTAGCTCTCATTTGATGTATTTTTTAACTCCAGCTCATACTCCTTACTAGGTACCATCTCTGGAGAAAAGGAAAACATGCCAGAGTGAACACACTCAGCCCTTGCAACTTTTTTTTTGCCTTCTTTCTGAAGGTTTGCCCAAGAGAAAGGGGGCCAGGCTGTGTGGACAAGGGGTCTCCATCAAAGCTGTCAGTGGTACACACAAGCCAAGGGTCAGAAAGGCACATCTGTGGGGTTGTGGGCACTAACCTGAGCTCTGTGGAACTTGCTCAGACTTAAGCAGGGAAACAAGAGTTTCTAAGAAAGAGTTGACAGGAAGGCAAAGTTATGGTATTTTGAAGCAATTCCCCACTGCCTCTGCTGAGCAGCATCTTCCACATCTCCTGATACATTTTTCCTCAAACAAATCCCAAATTCCTAGATGTGTAAACATTTAGCAATTTGTGAAACCACATTCACGTATCTCAATAAATGATCTTGTAGGTGGCAAAACTGACAAACAATAGGACTCTCATATTCTGAAACTAACAAAAGAAATCCCAAGTGCATCAGTTGCACGGGAAAGTCCACAGCCTCACTCTTGCAGCACTGCGTGGGCAACTCTTGCTTCTACTTTCCTGTCTTTCCAGGAAAAATAATAAGAAACAGGAAATCAATGGAAGCATCATGGATTTTTTAATTTATTTGGACAAGGGAAACTAAACGGCAGCGCCAGATCTGTAGGCAAAATGTCCTTTTGCATAGAATCTTTTGCTCACAGAACATTGCTCTACATGCAGCTGGTGGGCAGATTTTGCTCAGGACTGTTTCCTGCCTCTCCGGATTCCCTGGAAGGTGTGCATGGAAAAGTGGGGATGGGCATTGCCTGCCTTGCATATAAGCAAAGCAGGCTGGCTGATTCCCTTTGGAAGGGGAGGACAAACAGAGGCTGACCTGAGAAATGAGCTGTGAATGGCTTCAGCCCAGTCACCGAAGGGAGATGCTCCCCGACACCACTGCCATGCCCGCAGCCTCGGTGTAAGTTCCAAATGAAAACAGGGCATGGCCAGCGAGGAGAGGACTGATGGGGTCGTGGCAATTTCTTGCTTTAGTGCACGAGATGTTTCAGAATTCACATGCAGAGATTGTGAAGGCACTCTTCATGGACATATTTTTTACCCTCACATGGTGTCTTGTTTGCATGGACTGAAAGCCATAAACACATTCAGGCACAAGCAGTCCCGAGGTGGGAATCCAACTGTCATCCCAGCTGTCAGGGCCCTGAAAATGAGTGAAGCTGACAGAACTTTTCAGTATCCTGACAGAAAGCCCATGGGTCTGCACAACCAACCTTAACCCTGCTGGGGCTCCCTGAGCCATGCCACAGGTATGGCAGTGAGGTGTCTGCAGCTGGCTGGGGAACTGCTGCAACAGAGGGAAAGAAGAGATGGCTCCAGGGAGAACTTAGATAATCTTCCAGTACATACTGGTACTTTGGAAAGGGGCATGGAGTGAAGGGGGAATGGCTTCAAGCTGAAGAAGGGCAGATGTATATTAGACACTAGGAAGAAATTCTCCTTTGTGAGGGAGGTGAGGCCCTGGCAGAGGATGCTCAGAAAACCTGTGGCTTCTCCAACCCTGGAAGTGTCCAAGGCCAGGTTGGTCTAGTGGAAGGTGACCCTGCTCATGGGACAGTGGATATAATGGGATGATCTTTAAGGTCCTTTCCAACCCAACCCATTGTGTGATTCCATGATTCTCTACCTGAATTACCTCTTCCACAACATAAAGCCATGACATGTTCAGTGAAAGGAAATGAGAAGGAGCAGAACTTGCCCAGCATCTGACCCTCGTGAGCGACTGACAGGGGCTGCATCACCACAGCCGCTGACTTCTGCTGCTGTTCAGCGACTGTTAAAACCCAAGCGTCCGGAGCAGCCCGCAGCTCGTCACGCACCTGAGCTCTGCCTCTCCATGGCTACAGCAACAAGCACCAAACGTCCTGGCTGCTGGAACGAGGCCGGGCAAGCGGATTCTTACAGCACCCGGCAGCCTCAGCCCGGGGTGCCGGGACACCTGCCCGGGGCAGGGGCACAGCGATACCCCTGTGGAGGGGGGTCCAACAGCAGCACCGCCATGGCCCCGTGTGCCGCCGGGACCGCCGCTGCCCCCGCGGGACAAGCCCGGGCCGGCCCCTCCC
>WBNO01032043.1:30287-68262 GCA_013400575.1 Peucedramus taeniatus | reverse complement strand
AAGATTTCTCACAGATTCACCTTAAGGTTGGCTAAATATATCAGTTATACACAAGCACACCAGGTTACTTGAAGAAAGTAATGGATATCTGCTGGATACACAGAAGTCTTTATCAGGAGGGAGCCTGCTGCAGTTCAGGTCAGGAACCTCATTTCTCTGATTTCTAAGTACAGAAAAAGGAAGATAATGTAGAGGGCATTGGAGCAACTGAGTTATTTGTGGTCTTGTTTCAGGTCTGTGGCTATTGCAATTGTTCTGCCATTTTATAATGAAGAAGTAATATCTCCCAATTGTGCTGAAAGACCTGGATTCTTAGAGTTGATTGTATTTGGTCTGACTCCTGTGAGGCATCAAAAGGACTTGCAAAATGCAGTGGTTTTGAGTAAGTGACAATTCTTGGCCTTTCTTTGTGGGGACACTCCAGTGAAAGAGTGGGAGGAATGCAGCTGTGGCAGTTTGGGCAGTGACCTTTGTGACACCACCTGCACAGGAAGGTCCCTCTCTGCAGCCTCCAACTCACCTGGCCTTCCATGTCCCGGCTTTTGGCTCTTAGCTTGTTCACCTGCCCTTCGGCAATGTCCGCGCGCTCCTTCGCCTCCTCCAGCTCATGCTGCGCCTTGCGGCACCGCGAGAGATTGATGTTTGCCTGCTCCTCCTGAAAATCAGACAGTGTTGGCTCAAATGACACTGCCCTGCCACCACTGACACCTGTGGCTGTGCCACCTGCGCTGGCCTCACAGGTACAGCCCTGCATGGCCAGTACTCTGCGTTTATATCCAGTACCATCCACAGCATGGCCACTCGGGGGGCAGAACTATTACCCCACTCACTTTCAGGTGGGAAAATTGCCTTGTGTGGCTCCAAAAGTGCACTAGTTCCAGGATAACTACAGCTACACCCACTCTGTTGTGAGTCATAATTAAAAATATTCAAAGGCAGTGTGGCCTTAGCTGCCCTGGCAAAGTCAGTATTCAATTATTTTAATGACCTAGGGAGCCCACCTTTCAGAAATCTCCACCCAGGCCCCACTGAAAAGAGTCCTCCACTCACAGCTTCCTCAGCCTGTTTCTTGTACGCTTTCACTTTTAACTGCAGCTTATCCACCAGGTCCTGGAGCCGAAGAATATTTTTCTTATCTTCTTCAGACTGTAGGAAGTGAAAATCGAGTCAGCCTTGGCAGATGAGCTGAGGTGACCCACGTAGGAGGGCAGAGGATTTGCAATACCTGGTAAGTGAGCTCCTTCAGCCTCCGTTCGTACTTGCGAGCTCCTTTCAGGGATTCTATCCCTCGTTTCTGCTCAGAATGAAGCTCATTTTCCAACTCATTAATCTGAAACACAGAATCCTGGTGAAGATGGCAAGAATGGCTGCTGATCCTGCTGCAGGACTAAGGCTGCAGAGAGAGTGGCAGAGCAGGGCAGTGTCCTGCAGCTGCTTCTTGGGTCTAGACTAGCTAAAATATGCTCCCCATGTTATGTTGGTGATGACACAGTGTGTGAATCCATAGTTGTTTATAAAAAGAACTTAGCTGTGCATACCTAGAGCATTTGTAGTCAAAATTAGGCTTAAATCTGTCAGAGAAGAGGAAATTGAAACAGGGAAGGGCGGGTTCTATGAATGTTCACCAGGTAAATGGGAAAAATCTGTTTCATTTTTTGTCTTTCATTTGTTATCTTTGGGAGTAGCAAATACTGTTTAGGGACAGCATGGAAACCTGGCTGCTGTCTATTCCCTTTCCACTTGTCCAGTTTTCACAGGCATTGAATCAGAGATGTAACGTGGCATATCTATGTATCTGTGCCCCTCTGTAAACCTGCTGATTTCTACTCCCTTTTTGAACCTTTTACCAGCTGTCTCCAGAGCCTTCCATGGCAGTAGGTTTCCAAATTTCACTGCCCACTCTGTAAAGTATTTCTTTTTATTTATTTTAAAGGTGAAGATGGGCTGGTCTCTCCAAGTGGCAGAGTCCTAGCCTTGTTTGTCAATACTCATAAAGCTTTATCTTGCAGATCCTTCTTGAGTTGCAGAGATCAGAACTGCATCAACAGCTTCTGAAGTCTGTCCATTACCAGTTCTAATTTCATCCCCAAGTAAATACAACTTAAATTATTTTACCCTAGATAAAATTACCATCTATGTCTCCCTGATGTCCATCTGCCCCCATAGTTCCCCACTCAGTTTTTTTGAGGTCGCTCTCAGGTTCATCACCCACAGTGCAACATTTGGCTACTCAGCACAGCTGTCATCAAACCTGCTGGGAATACCTGGGGCTCTCCCTGTTTTCATCCTCCCAAGAGGTTCCAGCAACCAAGGACCCAGTCAGAAACTTCACCTTAATCTACCCAAGTTTTCACCATACCCTGGCCTCCAGCTTCTGAAGTTGTTTCTTCCCTCCCTTCAGTGCCAGCTGCTCAGCCTCATCCAGACGAAGCTGCAGGTCCTTCACTGTCTGTTCCAGGTTCTTCTTCATCCTCTCCAGGTGGGCACTGGTGTCCTGCTCCTTCTTCAGCTCTTCTGCCATCATGGCTGCCTGGTTGTGGTCACAGTTATGTTACAATATCCCCATGCCAGCAGTTCTGGGTGCCTGGGAGTAACACCCAGCTTCACATTGGTGAGTGACTCTGCACATTCTCAGTGCCCATGGCCATGCTAAGGCTCTTTTATACAAACAGGATTACTCTTTCTCAAAGTCTGTGTTTCTAAAACTGCTTCACCTCAGAGAACAGACAGGGTTGATATAAAGAAAAAATAAAGCGTGAAAACGGCTTGGTACCAAAGTTCTATTTTTAAAGTCAGTCAAAATTGAAGTATTACCAGCTAGCACTCTGCATCTCTGGCCTTCATCATGACTTTGAGGCTATCTGGATATTTGGTGCTGAAATTTGCCAGAGTCAGATTTCTAAGCAGTTTTTTGCCAGTGAGATGACCCTGAGTACCTCAAACTGCACTGAAAATCTTGTGGCTGCTGAGGTGCTCAGAAGCTGGGATTGATAGCTGTCACTAATGTGGCAGAGCAGAGAGGTCAGGGATCCTGCAGCACTGCTGCTGGTGGGCAGTCAGGACCAAACACTGGTGCACCAGGACTTGATGCAATAGTGTTACCATTCTCTGTTTAATTTTCCTATACCTTTCCTTGGTGGTCCCAGGTGTTGTTACTTCTGATAATGTGGAACCTTTAGCCTCATTTAAATGAAACATTTATATTCTCTCTTTTTCTTTCTTACATGTCTAGCATTTGTATAGAACTGTGTATGATTTTAGCCTTAATTTCTGCTTTTCTGTGCTGTGTCTAGACAGGCCTTTGTTTCAAACTACTCTTTTTTCTTTTACAATTTTGCCACCATCTGTTCTATCCTGCCTATTACATTTACTCTGGAATCAAAAGTGAATGTGTATGGAGAAGGGGAGAGAGAATGCCTCTTCAATATAGACAGCTAGCAGGACATAAGGACCCTTTCTGAAGGAGTCTTCTGTGGCAAGTGGTAGGGCAATGGCTGCATGAGGCCCATGTGGCAGGGATTGTGTGTCACAGATATTTTCTGTTGAAGAATTGGTTCTCCTCCATCTGATTGCTGCCTTTCTAAAGTGTAAAAGTGACTGTGGTAGTACAAAATGGAAGAACAAGAGGACTCACATCTGTGATTGCTTTCTTTGCTTTCTCCTCTGCATTCCTGGCTTCCTGAATGCTGTCTTCAACTTCAGTCTGTAAATGAGTTATGTCCACTTCCAGTCTCTTCTTGGTGTTGAGGAGGCTCGTGTTCTGTTGAGGCAGTCAGCAGACAGGTCATCCCCACCCCGTTTGCACTAATTAGTATAGAATGAGCTGCTGCCTAAAAATTAAGAATTCTAGAATATTTAATTGTTCCTCATCCCTGTGAATGCCACGCTTGAGAAATCAGAAGCAGAGAGCCACATGAGCATGGCTCATACAGGGGCTGCATTTCTGGTACCCCCTAAGCCAGGGAGCCCAGAGTGGGGGTGGTAGCCCTGCCAGGAACCTGCTGGTCCATGACCCAGCTGATCCAGCCCCAGCCAGCCCCATCTCTCACTGTCCTCACACAGCAGGTGACTGTGTTTGTGCCGCTCCCACCCCATTAGTGCCACTGCCACAAGGCTGTAGTAATCTCCTGTAGTGCCAGGAGATGCCAATACCTGTGAGTGGAGCAGCTGCACTCTCTCGCTGGCATCTGTCAGCTCCTGCTCAGACACCCTGCGGGCTCGCTCGGTCTGCTCCATGGCAGCTCTCATCTCCTCCATTTCTGTTGTCATCAGACTGTTCCTACGCTCTACTATAGCCAGCTGCTCTTTCAGGTCATCATTCTCTCTCAAGGCATCATCTAAATGGAGCTGGGAATCCTTAAAAGGTGAAAGCACCTTTTGTCAGACCCAGAAGCAAGCAGAGGGAATGGCAAAGACTCAGGGGACAGCAGCCTTGAGGTCCCTACCTTGAGTTGCCCTTGCACAGCTTTAAGGTGCTTCTGTGTCTCTGCTACCTGACAGTTGGCATGGCTCAGCTGTATTTCCATGTCGTTCAGATCTCCTTCCATCTTCTTTTTCAGCCTCAAAGCATCATTTCTGCTTCTGACCTCAGCATCCAGCATGGTTTGCATAGACTCCAATACTCTCTGGTGATTCCTCTTCAGCTGTTGAATCTCCTCATCTTTCTCTGCAGTCCTTCTGTCAACATCTGACTTCACCTGGTTCAGCTCCAGCTGAACACGTAAGATTTTCCCCTCTTCATGCTCTAAAGAGCCCTGTGACAGTTGAAATATTATAATTTGTCTCTGTAGTGTCCATTGCTGGGAAATGCCCATGCAGAAATGTGACTCTTTGCAGCTGGGAGGGCAGGTGGATTTGCCTTATCCCCTTTAGAGAAGACACACTGAAAATGCTGACTGCTATTCCATACTCACTGTACCCCAGCTGGATATTAAATGGTAATTTAGGAATAATATTCCTTAGGAAAATGTCTCAGATACCACAAGGTCTGGGCACTGAAGGCTGTGGTGACACTGGAGAGACAACAGATCGTGTGGAAATATAAAATAGAACAGCCAAGCTTCCTGCTCAGAAACAGGAAGCAGCTTGCCTTCTCTTGCATCTCCATGCTGATTTCTGCTCTGTCCCACCCCAGTGACTGTGTGGGTAAATTGCCCTTTCACACAATCTTTCCCTCTGGTACTCATTTCCTGCCCTCTGGTGTCATCCGGCTTCAGCTGTTGTAGCAGTGAAAAGCCTAAAGCTGGACAGAAATAAGCACCTGCAGAGAATAAAACAGTTGATTTGGCATCCCTTTTAATAACGTATTTTCCAGAGATGCCTGATTCTCCTTTTGGATTCTAGAATGACCCTAGGGATTTTGTGGATGATAGCACAGCAAGGAATGCCACATTGGTATGGCAGGGGAGCAGTCCCTGTGCGTTTTGGTCTGTCTATGCTGTCTTACTGCACTTTTGGGACAGCTTCAGGACAAGCAGGAATATAAAATATCTACCCAAATTTTCTCCGTTCTTGATTTCTGTAAATGCAAGCCCCTGGCTGAGGACACTTGCCTCTGCTTCTTCTAATGCTGCTTGTAGGTCACACTTTTCTTGCTCAATTTGCTTCTTTGCTTTCTCCAGCCCATGATTTGCTTTTCCAGACTCAGCAATCTGTTCAGTCAGATCAGAAATTTCCTCTGCAACCAGAAAACATATACTCAGCTCCTCTCAGACAGTGTGATCAGTGGCACTTGCAATTGCTCCTTGGCAATGAGAGTGACAAAAGAGACTCTGGTATAATGAGATGTAACAGTGAGAAGAAATAATACATCTTGTGTGCAATCTTTATTTCTGGTAACTTGCACATCCCTATTCAGTGTGCAATTTGAAAATGAGAGGGACCAACTGGAGTGAGCTCAGAAAACAATGTCAACTTCCTCTGGGTAGTGAAATAACATCTCCAGAAACAGTCATGTTTGATTGATCTCTTTATGCTTAGATAATTCCCGGTGATCACTCAGTTCACAAAAAGGATCTGAGTTGTGTTTCCTTTCTATAATTAGTTTGCTTATTAAATGCCAACCCATTGTGCCACAGCTGCATGATCCTCCAATAATCAGGAGACAGAGAACAGCCCGCCAGATTTTTTCTAGTGGCAGTGACTGAAGCAATTTAAAAAAACTGAGTGTCATCATAATTTCTGTCTATTCAGTTAACTTGGTCCTTGTCCATGCATAGGATTATGATGGTGTGAAGACGGGGGAGCATCCTGAGGAAGCAGGATGCTGCAGAGATGAAAGTGTGTGCTTGCAGGTGACTTTATGATCAGCTGAACAAGAAAGAAAGTCACCACCTTTGTGGGAAAATCATAACCCTGGGAAGAGGCAAAGCTCTGGGAATCCAGAAATGCGGGAACATCTGAGGGCTCACAGTGAATCCAAGCTGACAGACACACGAACTCACGCTGGAGGTTCTTGTTCTCCCGTCTGACAGTCTCAGCCTGGTCGAGCATTTCCTCATAGGCATTCTTCATCCGGAAGATCTCGGTGCTGAGAGAGCGAGACTCCTTCTGGGCAGCCTCCAGCTCAGTCTGACTCTCCTGGTACTTCTGCTTCCATTCAGCCAGGATCTGGAGTGACAAGAGAAGAATGACCCATTCTGAAACACTCCATCTCTGCAACTTTATGTGACAAGAACCCAAGAGGCCTGGCCTATCTTAACAGTCTTTTGCTTTGGACTGTTCTCTGCCTGTGACAATAACTCCCTGTGATGCATACTCTGGTTGTTTTGGTGAGATCTACTTAAATTTGCCTCTTCAACCAACACTAGTGCATGCCCCAAGCTGTCAGGAAGGTATTTGGTTTGACACCAGCCCCAACATAATGCAGTTGGTCTGAATAAGGATGTATGAAGTTTGAGAGTTTTGCAGGAGCCAGTGGTCCTGGACTAAGCCCACCAAGAAAGGGCATTCTCTACCAATTCTCTCCTCACTTTGATACCACACACCTGTAAGATCCTTTTTTGGCACAGTGTTTTCACTCACACAAGGGAATGCCAAGACACAAGGCTGTGTCACTTGGTCCAACAGTGCAGATTCCTTCAAATGTTAGTAAGCGCAGTGAAGGCTGGAACTTTACATAAGTCTGAGGCTCTGCCTAACCCTAAGGTTAAGCTGGCAGACTAGCACCAGGGCTTGTTAGCTTGCATGTGAGTACTCAGTCTGCTTGACCAGTCTCCCTTGTGAAGATTTCATGCTTATTTAAATTATCAGAAGTCTGCTTTATTATTTGCTGTGGTCACCTGGGGTTACTTACACAGTGACTTTACCACATGTCCCACTATGGGGTCCTTACCATAATTTTACTTTGTGTAAGATGTAATTTATTTTACTGTGAGTGCAGAACTTCAATGGTTTCAGAATTTGTCTTGTCCTATCAAATATCTAATGCTGTTTAGATCTGGCATGGTCTTTTGAACAAACCTTATCAAAATTCCTCTGTTTTTTATCAAATGCTGCACAGACTGCATGTGACCTCTCCACGTCAATCATGAGGTCATCCACTTCCCCCTGCAGCTTCTGCTTTGTCTTCTCCAGTGAAGCACACTTTGCATTGACAGCCTCAATCTGCTCCTCTGATTCCTGCAGGCGCTGGGCCAGCTTCTTCCTGCAGGATGGGACATTCAGCACTGAGAAAAAGAAAATTCTGACCTTCTCAGAAAATGAACATGAAAGGAGTTTGGAATGGGGAAGATGGGTACAGAGAGCTATATATAATGCTGTGGTGCCAGGAGCCTGGTGTGGCACAGCACTCTCAAGTGATGCTTAGACTGGGCAAATATGAAAGCCACATATGAAATGTACCAATGTGGAGAGGGACAAAAAATATGCTTTCAATACTGACAGTGTAAAGAATGTGCTCTTTCAAATATTATGATTAACTCAATGCACTGGGATTCTTGTTTATGTAGACACACCTAAGCCTCCCCCCCTACTTCTCCTTTAAATATCCCCTCACTCCCCTTTTCACTTCTAATACATTAAAAAGCACATTGCTCTGCATATTACCACTACAAACATATTCTGGTTTCCTTCAGTTCTGCACTCATTATGCTTAAATATCCTTCTACTTGCTCCAAGCCATCCCTCCACGTACTTGGCCTCCTCGAGCTCCTCCGTGCGCTGAATCGCGTCTGTCTCGTATTTGGTTCTCCACTGGGCCACTTCACTGTTGGCCTTGGACAGGGCTCGCTGCAGCTCCCCCTTGGCCTCCTGCTCCTCCTCATATTGTTCCCGGAGCAAGTCACAGTCGTGGCGAGCGGACTGCAGGGCGTGGGCCAGGGCGTTCTTGGCCTTGGTAGTTAAAATTGAACAAGCTGTCATAACAAATAATTTGTGACTGGATATTTTTCCTCTAGTCTGATAAAATATTCATATCTCCCTGTCCATGTGCTACAGTTGCTAGAGAAACAGAAGGAGCAAATGAATAATATTAGGGATTCTGTGTTTCAGGCTTGATGTTGTTAAATGAGGTCAGGTGATTGACCATCTTGTCTGGGATAACACCTCTCAAACACATCTGCACCAGGTGTTTCAGGCAGAGGCAAAACAAATCCACCAACAGAAAAAGTGCAAGCACTCCTGCTCCATTTCCTTTTTTTGGCTGCTGCTGTTTGCTTTGCCTATGGGCACAGAGCTGCTTTCCTTCACTTCTCTCATGTTTTTGATCTTCAGAATGCATGATGAGAAGGGCTTAAACTGTCTTGCTTATTTAATTTTTAATGTCTCCTCTCTGTGTTGTAATCCAAAGCAAAGTTCAAAATTTTCACTGCTCCGATGTTCTTTCTCTAAAGAGAAATCTCATTTGGTTTTTTAGTGCATTGATTTATTTTTAAATTTGTTGTTCCAAATGAAAGCAATTCACCTTATTTTCTTCCTCTAGCTGTCTCTTCAGCTCTTCAGTCTGCTGAGTGAAAGTATGTTTGCCTCGAGTTAACTGAGAAATCAAGGCCTCCTTCTCCTCCAGTTGCCGAGTAAGTTCACCTAATGAGAAAAAATTGATTTTTTTTTAGACAGAGATATGAGACATAAAACAAATGAATGAGAGCAGCTAGCCCTGTGGGAAGTGATTACAAGATATTAAGTAAGAAATTGAAGGGATAGTGGTAATTGTGTTCCCACCGATAGGAAAAGCTGTGCTGTCATCAAAGAAAAGAAGATGAACTGATCACAAATTCACATGTTCATTTTGACTGATAGTACTGCTTCTGGTTTGGTTTTGTGTTTCCTTGGGTAGGTTTCTATGACTGCCACCAGGAGGAGATTCTACATTCTGAGTTTTGTTCAGATCACCAAGTGATAAATATCAAAACACACAGGCATTCAGGCAGCATATTTAAGTACTTCACACTGGAATATTACATTTCATCAAGGGACGTACCATTCTCAGTCTGTAGGCGTGTTTTCTGTGTGTTCAGATCATTGATTAGCCGCACATGTTCATCATCTTTGGCTCTGACTTCACTGAACTGGTCTTCAAGAGCTCGGCACATCTTTTCCAGATTGCTCTGTGAAGAGGTAGAAAACAAATCCCTCAGTTCATCCAGTTGTTCAGAAGAACAATGCTAACAATGAGAAATACTTCTTCCTGTGCAGCAACCTTGGCTTTGGAGACAGACTCTACATTGCTGGCCAAGTCGTCAATCTCCATCTTCAGTTCACTCTTCTCCTTCTCCAGCTTCTGCTTCACGCGTTGCAGGTTGTCGATCTGCTCGCCCAGCTCAGCTGTGCTGTCCGCGTGCTTCTTGCGCAGGGCGGCAGCCGTGGCTTCGTGCTGCAGCGTGGCCTCTTCCAGGTCACGGCGCATCTTCTGGAATTCTGCCTCACGCTTCTTGTTCATCTCCACCTGAGCTGCTGTGGCCCCTCCTGCTTCTTCCAGCCGCTCGCTGATCTCCTCCAGCTCCCTCGACAGGTCGACTCTCTGCTTTTCAGACTTGGCACGGATAGCACGTTCAGCCTCAATTTCTTCCTCCAGTTCCTCTATCCGAGCCTATGAGAGTTCATTGGTTAAAAGAGGACTTTTGAATGGAGATTTAAAATTGTCACTAAGGAATAAAGAGCAAACATTCACACCCATTAATACAAGCACAGAAGGAGAAGTACCACTAGAAATTTCACTGTATTGTGTCCTAGGACAGGTAATACTCAGTTTTGGAACAATGGTGAGTGCAAAATCTGATACTTGATGTTATAGCTCAGAATGGATTTATTATTTTGTGAAGGCTTTAGAATTGCATTTTCCTGAAGAAATAGAAGGGGTGTCACTAGAAAATGTAAAGAAATGTGAATTTCTTAGAAATTTTCTAAAAGTCAGACCAGAACAAAGCAGTGTCCTTTCTCCATCAGCAAACAGGATGGAAGGAACTTTGAGATAAACAATCATGGGATAAGAGCACTGAAGAGAGCTGTCTTCCTGGTTCTGCATTTAGAAGGTGATCTTTGTCCTGATCATGACATATTGAGTCACATTCTGTTGTTTTCTTAGAAAAGTGATTCTCAGTGGCTGCACATCTGTGGCATTTTTAAAGACTGCCACAACGTTCATGTAAGAAATTTCCTACGTAGTCGTGTAAGATTCGAGGCCAGAGTTTCTGTAAAAGTGCCCTAAGATAGGAACAGCACCCAGAGTCCCATATTAATGGTTTTATTCATGTGAGGGAAAATATTTTCATAGAATGGTCTAAGAATAAATGCCAATTAATTCTAAAAAATTTGTGCTTGCCACCAAAATTATTAATAACTCCTAGACTTTACCTGAATCTCCTTAATTTTCTTTTGCAGCTGAGAACTTTGAGCCTGCTCATCTTCAATTTTACTTTGCAACTGGCTAATTTCAAAATCCTTTCTGTTAAAGAACAAGAAGGCAAATTCAATATGGTTAAGATAAAACCTGAATTTCAGAATTCAGAATATAATAAGTCAGTGTAATACTTTTTTAGCCTTTCATCCATTTGTTGTTTATCATTTTCCAGATCCATGATGGAATCCTGAGACATTTTCAGATCACCCTCTAGTTTTCTCTTTGCTCTCTCAAGGTCCATTCGCAGCTTCTTCTCTTGTTCCAGAGATGCTTCAAGCTAAAACACATAAAACATACTTTGAAATACATAAATTATACTTTGAAAGTAACTATTCTTGATTTAAAAATCTAACTAAGTTGGAAATTGATGAATAGAGAAAATAATCAGGGCATCTCCACATGTGCTGCACTCTCACCGTGAGACCAGAGCTGCCATGGTGATTTAGTTTCAGACATTGAGCTGTCCATAGCTGGGCTGTGCACAATTGAAATACCAGTTTTTGAAAAAACAGAAATTAAATTTTTCCAGTTGCCACAGTTCCTGGCATATAGACTGCTAAACATACACAAATTCGCTGTATTTATAACTTCCTGGAATATATGCACACATAAATAACTCTGCAGCAACCTTCAAACTGTCACAGGTCTCCTGCTTCAGCTAATGGGTTGTTGTATTGCACTAAAAGGCAGTCATTACCTCAATGGGTTAAATCAGATCACAAAATTCTACAGGGCAGAAATACCCTGTGATGAACATGAAAGATGTGCTGGATTCCACAATTTCCTGTAAATTAGCAGGATTTTATTGGCTGAAATTATTAGAGCTGGCTTGTCTGCTTTAGGTGTCGTTTATACTCCAAACTACAGATTTCTAGTCTACTGTAATCTGTCACAGTGTATATATACACAACCCAAAAACTACTTACATCATCCACTTGCTGCTCCAGTTTGGTCTTGGCTTTGGTGAGGGTGCTGACTTTGTCTTCCTCAACTTGCAAGTCATCCAGTGTCTGCTGGTGGGCCTCCTGGAGGGCCTTTTTCTCCTTGGTAAGTTTAGAAATATTTTCATCCAGAGCTGCCATCTCTTCTGTGAGATTCTTTACCTGTCAGACAGCCAGCATCCATCCCATGAGGGGACGCCTTGAGAAATGGCAGACTGAGGACACAGTGACTGCATCCTTGCAAAACCTTGCATGGATGTAGTCAAAATGCTCTCTGCAGAATGTTTATATTGATTGCCATGATGGCAGCAGCATATATCATACCTGAAAGTCTCATCTCTCTGGTCCTGCAATGGCAGGAATTCTTGCTTTAGTTGTTTTTGATTCCCACCCCTATCCTACTAAATTTTAAAGTAAAATGAGCTAGATCTTCCCTTGCCTCTGAAAGTTTTTCCCAATGGGATTTACAAAAGCCTTCTGAGTTGGTCTTGCTCAAGGAATGTCTTTCCTGCATATATTTGCTGTGAAAACAGCTGTCATTTCTCAGCAAGTCAGGTTCTTTAAAAAGAGATGATCAAGTGTTAGGCATAGCGAAAAATATGTTACGTTTTCCCTAAAAGTGTAACAAACCATGATAATGTGACAAAAACTTAACAGAAAAAAATTATGTCAGCTGATTGATTAAGTGAAAATACCTCTTTCCTATGCATTGAACACATCTCACTTCTATTCATAGAACTTATAAGTGGTTACATTTTTCCACAAAATTGACGAGTTGTATGGGAGCACTGTCTGGGGAAGAATAATTCCATGATTCCTATTTCACCTTATTCTCTGTTGCATGCTTCTCCTTTTCCACTTTGGCCAGAGTCATTTCAAGATCATCAATATCTTTCTTCAGCTCTGAGCACTCATCTTCAAGTTTCCTTTTCTTTGCTGTCAGTTCAGCATTTGTCTCCTCTTCATCCTCCAGTCTTTCATTTAGTTCCTTAATTTTAGCTTCTAGCTGGATTTTGCTTTTAATAAGTCCTTCACATCTCTCCTCAGCATCAGCTAGATTTTCACTCTCCTATCAGAACACATTGAAGGCACATTATATTTATCATAAAAATGAAAAAAGACAGTTAAGACCCTTGGTGAGTGAAACAATACAGGTTTTTTTGAAACTAAACTGATTTGAAAGCACATGGCAACAAGTGACAAGTCCACTTGCACCAGACTGCTCTTGGCCATGTAATATTTTATTACCTTTTAGAACCTGACAGGTGCAATTTCAGTCTCTGTTCAGCAGTATTCCATAGAAAAGCAGTTTCAACATTTTCAGTCCTGCCTCTGACAGAAAAGCACCCCTCCCCTGGCTCTATATTATAGTAGCAGCAGATGTGGAAACAGCCTGTATTTCATCCAGAATCAGATACCACAGTGAAGAACACATTATATGCACTGTGGAATGTCTGATTCCTCCACTGGTGATAGAATTGGAACTTCCTGTATTCTTACTGGTGTTAGTGTTTGGTGTATGCTTTGCACCTTGCTTAGGTGTAAGGGACAAGATCAGACACAAAGCCCTGGAGGCTTTGTCCCCATTACATGCCTGTTTATGGAGGACAATGGAAAAGAGAAGAAAAAGAACAGCAGAGGAAGTGGAGTGAATCTGAAAATGGAGGTTACTCACAGACTGAACCTGGAGCTGCAGGTCATTTTTCTCCTGCACCAAGGCCACCATTTTCTCCTCCAGCTCCTTCCGCTTTGCCTCAGACTTTGCAAGCTCCTCCTTGGTTTTCTCAAACTCTTCCTTCATGTTGGCCATCTCCTTCTCAGACTCTGCACTCTTCAGCAAGGGCTTGATCTTGAAGAACAGCTTCATCCATGGCCAGTGTTTGACATTCATGAATGCACGAACATTGTACTGGATGATATAAATAGATTCTCTGAAAACACATGAAACCAGTTAATGAGGGTGGTGAGACTCAAGCTGGAAATATACTCTGATTATTTTCCACCCAGCATCAGCATTTACCCCAAGAACTTTTGAATGAGACTTTTTCCCTAATCTCCATTGCTTTTATTAAAGAGTAATTTTAAGGACCTTACTGCAGAATGGCTGGTTCAGTAGCTTGAATAATATCTATAGTCTGAATATACGAGGAAGAAATACTACAGAACAGACAGACTTCTCTGGAATATTTATTGGGAATCTCTGAGGCTTTCCTCAGTCTCAAGGAAAACACAAGTGCTCAGGTAAATGCCAGAGTGAACACTGATATGATTGAAGTACTGCTGCTAAGACTACAAATCTGGCAGTTACTGTCAATTGTGGAAACAGCAACTTGATGCTTTTTGGGTCACTCAAAATAGCAAATACCATATTAGAAATTTTTAAGACAGAAACTGAAAAAATAAGGAAACATTTTTATGGAATTGAATGCTAAACAGCTGCTGCCAGAATTTGTGAGACTGTCAGGAGGAAGCTGATTGTTTGTACTTGCTCTGTTCCCCAGTAATTTCTAAGGTTCTTTCCCAAGGACAGCTTTTTGCTTGAGACAATCTATTACATTGTTGGACCTTTGGTCTGACACAGTACAATTGCTGGTATTATCTTACATTACCTTCTTTCATTCATCTTTTTAAATTCAGTTCTCATGAGGTACCCTCTGCACATAGCTTGTGTATGAGTGATGAGGCTCACAAGCTTCTCATCTCTCATCTCTTCTAGGAGTCCCAGGAGACCTGCCTTGAAGAACACCTAGAACATTAAAAAAAGGGTCAAATACCTTGAGGCTTAGGCAGATACCTGGCCATTGACAGGTGATGCAGGGTAGTGCAAGGTAGTTAAAGAAAAATGACTGCAGGGGAAGGGTTTAAGAGCTAGAGAAATTTTCTGTCAGTGTTCAAATCCTCAATATTCATGTGATTCATGACAAGTCACTCTGTGTATGATCTAATCATATTATTGCAGTGTTATTTGATGTCTGCTCCACTGTAGTTTATGGAAAAATTAGCTCATCTCTGGAAGTGTCCAGGTTGGATGGGGCTTGGAGCAACCTGGAATAGTGGAAGGTGTCTCTGCTCAGGGCAGAGTGGTTTGAACCAGATTATCTTTAAGGTCCCTTCTAACTCAAACCATTCTATGATTCTTTGTCTTTTTCATTAATGTAGGCAATGGGTTTGTGTCCCGTGATAGCACTGATGGGTTGTGCTGACCAAAGAACAGTGTCTCACCTAACACTGCTTTGGATATGGAAGACAGACTTTGTGTGCTTAAATCCCCTGTATAGTAGGACTATCCAAACTTGTCTGAGCCTATCTAACCTGCGCTGATATAAATAAGTTCAACTGGCCATGAGAAAGAAACAGCAGAAAATCTAGTTGCAGCTATGCTGGGTCATTCAGGTGGAATGGTGTTCCCAGGGCTGGCAGTGCTGCCCCTCACACAAGAACCACACAAATTCTTTCCTGTTAGTGGTGTACTCTGGTTACAGTCATCATGAAGGCTGATTTAGTATGCAATAAATATTTTGTTTATTAATATAAATAAATATAAATAATAATATAAATAATAATATAAATATTTTGTTTATTAATATGTTTGTCAGCAAACAAAATATTTTGCTTAATTATAGCTACTCTTCCACAAGGACTTTACCTTGGTGTGGCCAAATTTATATTGGTTGTGGTCAACATCAATGGAGGAAAGAAGCTTTTCTGAAGCCTTTTTGCTGTCAATGAATTGGCCTTCTGGAATGGCTGAGGCATTAAGGATCTTGTACCTATGGTGAGACAGATTGCAAGGACTGGTTGCAAACAGGGTGAGGAAAATAGGATCCATTGTATATCATGGGTCCTTCCCACACCAGTGCAGCATGGAAGGTGCTACATTTAACTATAACAGCAGACAGTTCTGATTTAGCCCTCTATGGCAACTGAGCCCCCATCAACCAGTTTAGTTTTCTCCACTTTAAAGATGAAGAAAACAAGGCACGTGATGCAGGCCAGAGACAGAGCACTGTGAGCAGGCTCATGAGGATTGACTTTGTATCTGTACTCTGGAAGACTTCAAAGAATAGTCTATAATGGCACCTTACTCATTATACTGCAAGTGTTTTGCATCTCTTTGAATCATCAGGCATTGGTTTCACTTCAGAAATTATGCTGGTTCTGATGTATTGAGAAATTTCTGGTCTGGTCAGAGAGGGAAACACTGGGGTGACCTCTAAACAGTATTAATGCCTTGGTTCCTTCCAATGTCACAAATCTGACAAATCTGGTCTGACTGGGAAAGTGTCACCAGACATATCACCTGAGCTGTGTGCTTACTGAGGCCTTTTCCTAACAAATGGTCAGTAACAACTGAGGACCTACCGTTGCTTAAAATCTGCATAAAGGATTCTGCTTGGAAACCCCTTCCTGCAAATTCGGATGCCTTCTAGAACCCCATTGCACCGCAGCTGATGCATCACCAGGTAATGGTCCATTGCACCTTAAACAAAATACATCCATAATGATTCCGTTTTTATCCCAAGGAATCTTCATATGTATTAGCATTTCAGAATTATCTTTTTTTTTCTTTTTCTTTTTTTTTTTTATTTTTTTTTTATTCAAGCAGCTCTTGATTAAAGATGCAGAAAGTGCAGACAGAACATTTCTTCAATTCGTATAAGTTGTGGAGAGTTACATCAGTGAGCTTTTCTAAGAATGCAAGGGCTAGCAGTGCTTGTGAAAAAGCATCAGGCCACATTTCTCAAAAAATGGCAGGATGATGCTTTAGGAGACCAACTGAAAAATCTTCATCAGCATCAGCCTCCTCACTGGGTGTAGGCAAAAGTGGCACAGTGTAGTGCAGTGCCATCCAGACAAGGGATTTTCTAATGCTGTTACCCACAACAGACAATTTATCAGCTGTAATCAAACCCATCTTTGTAACCCTAAGTTCTGTACTCACAGTAAGCAAAGATGAGTAACTTGGACCATGTAATACTAGGACCATGTAATACTCAATTTTTTTCAGTCACAGTAGACAACACAGAAAAAGTTCCCCTTACACAAAAAAGTTACTGTCTTGCAGGCCAACCCCCAAAAGGACTTCACATACAGAGGGACCTGTTTGGGAAGTTGGTGTGGAAGTTTCCCAGGCCGATTCCTGCCAGTCCCATGTCTTCAGAATATAAGGGTGGACTTACCAGGTGTCTTGGTCTCGTTGGGAATCAGACAACGCACAAAGTGAGGATGGGTGCTCCTCAGGTTAGTCATCAACTTGTTCAGGTTTTCCTGTGATAGAACAAAACAAGGGCTTCAGCTTCAAGATACAAAGCTTTTGAATTCTTATTTAAATTCAGGAGTTATGGAATCACGGAATGGTTTGGTTTGGAAGAGGCCTTCAAAAGTCATCAAGCCCAGCATTCCTGTCCCACTATCCCAGGTTGCTCCAAGCCCCATCCAACCTGGCCTTGGACATGTCCAGGGATGGGGCAACCACAGCTTCTCTGGGCACCCTGTGCCAGGGCCTCCCCACCCTCAGACTGATTTTTTTTTTCTTATATCCAATTTAAATCTACCCTCTTCCAGTTTAGAATCATTGCCTTTTGTCCTGTCACTACAGGCCCTGGTAAAAGGTATTTTTCTGTCTTTCTGATAAGCCCCCTTTTATATATTGAAAAACCAGAATAAGGTGTGCCTGGAATCTTCTCTTCCCCAACTCTCTCAGCTGTTTTTCTAGGATAGGTGTTCCAGCCCTCAGATCATTTTCTGGAAGCATGACTCATGTAAAAAGAAATTCACATACCCTGAACACAGCAGACACTGTCTGGAAAGAGCCCCCCTTCTTCTTAGCACCCTTCTTGCCACCACCACCAGCACTATCACCTTGGAAGAAGTAGATGGGAGGTGAACAGTTAGAATACGCAGTACATTTTGTAGGCCTCATCTTCCTTTGGCCATGGACCAATAAAATACTTCATTTTAAATACTGACACACTGCTCCCTGAGAGTTTAGTGAACTGCTGCTTGGTAGTTGTTGATCTCTGTGTGGGATATTTGATCTCAAATACAAGATTTAGATTGCTAGTATGGAATAGTGTGCCCTGACCTAAGTTTCCTAACAGTGTACTCTGTGCTTCAGGTCACATATTGCTTTCACTATTACACAAACCCCCATTTAAAATTTTATTTTAAATTAAGTGAAAAACCTCAAAAATGTGACTCAGCACCAGGCATCCATTTATCAGTGCAGGGAGGTCTTCTATAGAAAAATCTCCTAATTTAATATTCCAGGAGAAGAATACAGTTCTATTCTGAGTTAGGGCAGGAAGCAAATTTTAGTCTCAGAAATACAAGTCTAAGCAGCTCAGTGTCTTTTCATAGTTGCTATACCATGAAGCCAATTAAATCGAGACTTACAGAGGATTTCTAAATTTATTCTCTGTCTCTCTCTTTTTCTGTCACAACACCAGGACTGCTCTGCTGGATATGAAATTGTTCCATGGTCTCCTTTCAGTTCTTCCAGTTCCCCTCAAAAAACAAAACTCTGTCTACAAAGACTAAAATGCTTGCACTTTGCACATTTACTTGTCCTCTGTCCAGTGGCTGAGTAAGCATGCAGGTGATTCACATCAGTTAGTCAGGAAACATACACATCCTGTCACTTGGGTTTGGACTTGCAGTGCTTCCCTGCAGCATATAAATGTGGTGTTTCCAACAGTTCTGCATGTTGGTCTCTTGGTTTTGGCATATCTGGATGCACACAAGGACAAAGTCACCTTAGGGGCTGGTAGCCTGGAGTATACCACTGAGAGGAGAAGCAGAAGAAGGCTTTAGTTGATTTTTACCTTATTGGCCAACACTGAAAATGCACTTACCTGTTTCTGCACCAGCGTAGTTAGAAAAAAGGAAGGACAGCAGCTTCAAGGATGATTTCTGGTACAACCCCACAACACTTTCATTCAGAGGATCCTTGTTCTTATCAAGCCAGCCAGAGATGTTGTAGTCCACTGTTCCAGCATAGTGCACCAGGGAGAAATGGGCCTCAGCCTTGCCTTTGGCAGGCTTGGGCTTCTGGAAGCTGCTGCACTTGCCCAGGTGCTGGTCATAGAGCTTGTTCTTGAAAGAGGTGTCAGTTGCCTTGGGGAACATGCACTCCTCTTCCAGGATGGAGAAGATGCCCATGGGCTGGGAGAAATATGAATACATATAAAAAGTAAGTGGTGAGGAGGAGAGCCATTACTGCTCCTCACTGTTCACCTCACTGTTTAAAGGCAGTTGTTAAAGTCATTAGTTTAACATTGTATAGGCATTCTCCCTTCCACCCCAGCCACAGTGTTCAGGAAACCATTGTTTGTGCAGAGACAGCTGGTTGTTCCAAAATCTTTTGTTTTATAAACTGCCTATTTTGGCGTGAGAAGGTAATTCAACAGTAATGCATCATTTTGTCAAGAATGAACTAAAATAGATGATCATAAAATAAATGTACTCTCCTAAAATGAAAGGATTTTTTTCCACCTTCTCAATGAGCTCAATGCAGGCAGCCAGGTCCATGCCAAAGTCAATGAACTCCCATTCAATTCCCTCCTTCTTGTACTCCTCCTGCTCCAGCACGAACATGTGGTGGTTGAAGAACTGTTGCAGTTTCTCATTGGTGAAGTTGATGCACAGCTGCTCCAGGCTGTTGAACTAAATATTCAAAATACCAAAAAAGTGCCAGTTAGTTTCAAGAAGCCCTTAGTGGGCAGGCATACCTACAGTAACTCACATCAAAGATCTCAAAGCCAGCAATGTCCAGGACACCAATGAAATGCTGTCTGGGCTGTTTTGTATCCAGCTGTTGGTTGATGCGAACAACCATCCACAGGAACATCTTCTCATAGACTGATTTAGCCAATGCACCCACTGAATTGTACACCTGTAAGAAGCACAGCCACGGCAGTAACAAATGTTGAGTTAGCTTTAAATTTGAAAGAACACTCTGAAGAAATTGAAAAGCTGATGAGCTGTTTATATACCTGTTGGACATTTTGTCCTTTGGTTACATACTCATTCCCGACTTTCACCCTGGGATAGCATAAAGCCTTGAGCAAATCAGCAGAATTCAGACCCATCAGGTAGCCAGCCTTGTCAGCCACTAGGATCAGAGACAGCAAACCAGTTAAGTAGAGACAAAGAAAAGTGTCCTGGTTCTCCTGGGACATTTCTGTTACAAAGAGCCTACTTTGGGCACAACTCAAATGCATTTATTATCAAGAGAAGCTCCTCTTCAGTCTCATGGAGAATATTCCCCTTCCTCCAAACGCAATGTCTCAGCTGCAACACAATCCTGTGTCCATGCCTGAGGGGCTGCAGCAATGCTTAAGTTTTATGTTTTTCTGTTTCCTTGTAGAGCATAAATTAAATCACTGACTTTGTGAAACTTGAAACAATCTTTATAAAAGTCAATTTCTGGAAAGGAAAATAATTTTCAAAGTGTTGGGCACTCTATAGGGTGGGGTTGGCAGCTCTCTGCTGGTGCAGTTCACAAGCGAACTGCAATTAGCCCTACCTTCTGTGCCGTCCGGCTCCGCCTGCTCCTCCCGCTGCTTCTGCTTGAATTTCATGTTCCCATAGTGCATGACAGCCCCTGTCAGCTTGTATATCCCCACTTTCTCATCAGGGCTGAAGCCCAGGATGTCCACGGCATTCTGCAGAGGCAACAGGCAGGATCGGAAAGCACAAAGGCTGAAGCACAAGGGGCAAATGGGGTTTCTGTCTCTGCCTGCACTGTGTCCAGCACTATCCTGAGCCCGTGGCACTGGGCAGCAGAGCCCAGACCAGTGCTGGGTCTGTCTGGCCAGGCCCCCCTGGCTGCAGCTGGACTGGCTGCAGGGCTGCTCTGCTCTGTTCTACTCACATCTGTCGCTAGCAGCTCCTCGCTGTCATCAATGCTGGCCACCGTGACTTCTCCTTGGCTCACGTAGAGGAAGTCATAGGGGTTGGTGGAGATAAGGAGGAGATCTGCAGTTATATGGGTCACCTTTAGTGGCACTGGGGCAGGTCACAGTGGGAAGAGAAAGCACTCACTGAGCCAAGCCCAGCAATGCTGGCACTCACCAATGAGCTCCGGCTTCTTGTTAGACATTATCTGGTAAAAAATATGATAGCTCCTTTCGCTAGACAGCTGAAAAGTGACTCTGGATTTCTCCAGGAGATCTAACCAAAAGAGAGGTGCTGTTAGTCTCCTGAGAAATTTGAGGTTGCAAATGCATAAATTCTGCTTGCACTGACTTGCTCCAACTCACAGGTTTCAATATCTGCAGAGGCCAGCTTGCCAGTTGGTCCAAAGTGGATCCGGATGAATTTTCCCTATCAAGCAGTGCAGATCAAACCATTGGTTATGACAATCAATGAATGAGTCTTGCATTAAATGCCTTCTTTCCTACAAATCTGAAATGAACTCACAAAGCGTGAGGAGTTGTCATTCCTCACAGTCTTAGCATTGCCAAAAGCCTCCAGCAGTGGGTTGGCCTGGATGATCTGATCCTCCAGAGTTCCCTAGTCACAGAAGAAAATGCTTCTTTATCACTTTACTTCTTAGTAAATAACAAATATTGCAAAAGGGATAGTACAGATAATTTTTACATATCACACGTGATTTAAACCTAAAAATTAACAGAGTTCTTAATCACTCATCTGCCAACCCTCATGGATATTGCCATTGGTTTCAAAGGGAAGAGTGCTGAAAGACAATCTGTGTTTTGCTTGTTTCTTGTATCTGATACCACATGTTGAGTATCACATACAAAGTCGCTGCAGTGGAGTTCAGGGCATTTGAAACCTGTGTGAGAAGTGTTTCTGCATTCCTGTTCACAAAAGTCTCGACAGCTAAAAAAAAAGTGAGAATTCTGGAAATAATTTTGAATGTTGCTCAAGCCCAACAAGAACAGACGTTGGTAGGAAACACCTACCAAGGGAGAATATAAAATTTTGCAGTTGCATTTAAACAACAGCAGCCTTTCAGGATGCAGGAATACAGATCTTGACATACTTTGAAGACTGGGGCATGGAGAAAGCCTGACACCCAAATACCAAACTTAGATAAGCACAGAACAGAGACTCTTTGATTTGTTGGGGTTTTTTTTTTCTTTTTTTTTTTTCCCCTGCTGCATTACTGCAGAAGGAATGATCAACATGTAAGTGTTGTATCTCTCTTGGTAAGTGCAAAATATGGAAGGAGAAAAGCTTCTGTGACATTATGTCTCTCCTTTTTGGTGCAATACACTCCAGGAAGTCACTGGTGTGACTCTAGCAAAGTAATGACTGATCCTACATAATCTGGGCATGAAAGTGTTGCCAGGGATAATTTCCAAGACAGATGGAAAACCAAAAATAAGGGGAAAAAAAGATAAATTGGTTTATATCAGATAAAAGGTGAGCAGCACTGTTTTGGTTACTGCATCTCTGTGCATGCAGTAGTGCAGCCTTGAGCACGTTGCAGGGGAGAGGCACTGCCGTTCCCAGCACTGTCTGCAGATGGCACAGCAGCTTTAAATTCGTTTTTGTTAGTCCACCGTGAAGATGGGCCTCTAGAATTAAAGCAACGCAATAGCATAGGAAGATCTACATCTTTTAAATAAAATACCCTAAATCCATAGAATAATGCCCTCTCACATGTATCTTTCAGCTTTCGGAGAGGAGAGGAGAGGAGAGGAGTGGAGAGGAGAGGAGAGGAGAGGAGAGGAGGAGATGTGTGTGCCAGTGTAGCTGACTACACCAACAGCAAGCCTCTTTTGAGTGCAGAGCAATACCCAGGGAATGAAAACAGGAGCACTGTATATGGATAACAGTGGGGAAGAACATGGCAATTCTTTGCACAAGTTCATTCTGGAGTCCTGTTTACAGGCTGAGTGACAAAGTGCTGGAGGCCGAGACCATATTTTGGGGAAATGTTGTTACACTCTTCCCTTATTCCTGTGTCATTGCCTGGCATCTGATTTCAGCTTGTATCTGCCATTGAATGCTGTGCTACACAGAACCATAACCTGTTTTATTTAATATTCTTATAAACAGGAACATACTATTGGCATGGATATTAAAATGCTAAAAAATAGAGTATTCTGTGAATACTCAGAAGAGGGCAGGGCAAATTACTGTCAGACTGAGAGCCAGGTGATTTTCCTTTTATCACACAAGGTCTGTACATGTCTCAGCTGTCTTGAAGCTTTTCTGAGATCAGTCCTGGTATAGTGAGCAGCTGATGAAAGTTGAGCCCAAGAGATTCTAACATGGTGCTGATGGAAAGAGTGCCTGTGATGAACTTGCCTTGGCCATAACAACCCATCAATCACAGACACCTGCCTCTGAGTGAAAGAATATTCAGCCTTGGAATCTCCTTAAGCTCCACTATGCCCTTGGATACTCAAATATCATGCTAACACATGTCACACGCTTTGATGAGCATCTCAAAGGCTGTGGTGGCACACACTTGTGCCACAAGGGTGTTTGTTGCTTGCTCTGTGCTAGGGAAGCCTGTGCCTTGCAAATGCACCAGTGGGCTCAGATTGCAACAGCTGTGCTGCTCAGCAAAGGGACATCAAGGCATGCACTTCCTTTCCTGCAAGGATCCTTTCTGAGGTTGCTTTCTGACTGTCAGGCAAGTGGTTCCAGCTGTCCCAAATCCAGCCCTTTTCTCATGCTGTCCCTCTGGGCTATTCTGTTGACCACAGACAGAAAAACCAGCCAGTGGAAGCTACTGCCTGATGCAATTGAAATGATGCTTAACTTCAGCACAGCCACTCTGGAGTGCAGAGTTCCTGCATTTCCCCTGTCAACAGGAATGAACCAAAGACCAAGAATGGCACAACCATGTGCCAGTGGGAGCTGACTGCTTGTCACAGCACATATCACAGTTGAGACAGCCACGATACACAGAGTGTCACCATAAAATTTCACAAGGCTTTAAGCATTTACCCATACAGAATAACATCATATCACATCAGAAAATTGCAAGCATCTGCTCTTCTTGTTCTTTAGCCCAACCTTTTACACCCCTCATGTTCATGCATTGCAGCTGTGTGCCCTCTGTTCCCTTTGGTGGTTGGTCAGTGCCCCTGGGCACTCCTTGGCTCATTGCTGTCAGTGCTGCTCAGCTGCTTTTCACAGCTCTACCCACTGGGGATGAGGCTGGGCCACAGCCCCACTCCCAATGGCCACAAACTGTGTGCTACACACAGCCCCAGCCCAAATCACCACAAACTGTGTGCTACACACAGCCCCAGCCCCAATGACCACAAACTGTGTGCTACACACAGCCCCAGCCCCAGTGACCACAGACTGTGTGCTACACACAGCCCCAGCCCCAGTGACCACAAACTGTGTGCCTACAGCTGCTCTCTTTTCACCTGCAGCACTCAGGTGCTGTGGATCTCAGAGGACACTGAAGAATAGGTACGTAGATGGACAGCCAGCACAGAGAAAGCTGCTAACATTATCTCCTCCTCCCTGGTAAAGACTCCCCTGTGTAAATGGAGGCTTTCCTATAAATGGTTTTATAAGTAAGAGTTCAGCAGATTTGAGGCTGGGCATCAGGGGTAAATGAGCATAGGTGTGCTTGGATTGTGCATTCTGTCTTCTCAGCTGCACAACACTTTCTGATAGGTGCACACACCTTTAGATAGTCCTGCAGCCCCAAAATACTCATTGGTACTTTCTCCTCAGTGTGGGCAAATACTAGAAGAGGGAGCTGATGTCATACCTGCATTTTGCCGGGCTGTGGATCTTTCTTCTTCTCACCAGTGACTGCAATTGTTGCAAAGTACTGGATGACACGCTTTGTGTTCACAGTCTTTCCTGCACCGGATTCTCCGCTGTTGAAACAAAAATATTAATTATTACAGGAAACAGGAAGCATCATCACCTTTCTGTCAGCTTTGTCACTCATACTAAAACATACTCACGTGATAAGGATTGACTGGTTGTGACGATCTGAAAACAAAAGCACAGAAAGAGCGGTTCAAATGAGATGTGGAGGGCATCAATTCCTCTGACACAACTAACTGGCTTCAAGGAAAATAACTGTATTATATCAGTTATATATATTATATAACTGTATTATATCAGGTGATATTATATCACCTTTGCACAAGCTATGGTAAGTGATGCATTAATTCACATTAGTTTGCATCTGGCCTTTTTTTTTGGTACAGACAGGGATGAAGTAGCTGAAAATTTAACTTCAAGCAGTGATTCTTTACAAGGCTTCCCACTTACTATTTGTTTACTTTTATGTATAGACCTTGGCTTAAATACTGTTTAATTATACTCAGATTATTTGTTGTGTTTCTCCTTTACCATTTCTCTAAATTCCTTACAAAGAGGGGGGGCATAAAGCCATACAGCCAGCTACTGCTTTTCCTCCATTATCTGATAACCCAGAGACCATTAAGATTTTTCTGATCTTGCGTTGTGCTGTAGGACTATGGGACCACGGAGTAGAACCTAAAATTTCTTGACCAAATAGCCAGCCTTACATATATCAGGGTTGTCCACTCTTGCCAAGTAACTCACCAGTCAGCATGAACTGATAGGCGTTGTCAGAGATGGAGAAGATGTGTGGAGGGGCCTCCTGGCGCTTCTTGCCTCGGTAGCCAGTCACCACCTCGGGGTTGTACACCGGCAGCCACTTGTAGGGGTTGACAGTGACACAGAAGAGACCCGAGTAGGTCTGTGAGGAAGGGACACAGCACGTTGGCTTCCCCTGAGCCTGGCCCAGCAGCTCCTGAGGCTGCCCAAAGGAAGCTGCTGCTGCCACTTACGTAGATCATCCAGGCTGCGTAACGCTCTTTGAGGTTGTACAGCACAGCGGGTTCGTGGAGGTGGGTCATCATGGCCATGTCCTCGATTTTGTCAAATTTGGGAGGGTTCATGGGAAAGACTTCATCATCCTTTACAGTCACAGTCTAGCAAAAAAAAAAAAAAAAAAGAAGGGCACAGGAGGAGAAATCTGGAACAGGGAACTGCCTGAACTAGATGATCGCATAGGAATAAGAATGGTATCACTTACCGTGTCATCATATTTTTTAACGGTGACTTTGTCACCCTCTTTGCTCTGTATGGTGCCTTTCACATACATTTGCTTGTCATCTACTACAAAACAGGCTGTCTTGGCATCAAATGGGCGATTCTGGGCCTCAATTCTCTCCTTCTCTGGCTTTCGTAAATAGGGAGCAGCTTCTCCAAAGATTGCCATCTCTGCATCTGAGCTCATGTCTGCAGTTGCTCTGGAGGAATGCAGAAAAGTTGCAGAAAGTCTATGCATTTGTAATTTCCATTTATCCAGACAGTGGTCATGCTTAATGACTAAGAGGAAGAGGAGGACTAATCAAGCACTCAACTTCTGCCTCAATTTTATTTACCCACTGAAAAACTGCCAATAAAGAAAGTTCCTTTTGTAGCCAGATTGTCTTTGAAGACATCCCCCTTAAATACGCCTATGTAACCAAATGAGGGCAGAGAAAATATCAAGCTAAAAGCCTTCAAAAATTGATCCTGCTCTAGCTTCACCTGCTATTCACAGAGCTGCACAGCCACATCCTTCTCAAGGTGACTGATGCCTCTGGACACAAAGCCACTGAGATTATGTCATTGAACATCTAAAAATTTAGACAAAAGTAAGCTCTGTGAGTCATGTAGAGTGGCTCTTATATGTGATTTCCAGGTGGAGATATGTTTAACACCCTTAGTTTTGATGTTTTAATACCAAGCAAGGGGAAGTTCAACTAGTTTCTGTCTACACCAAGCACTGGAACAAATTGTGAATGTTTGTCATCATCTATCTTAAGCCAAACCTGTTTATTGTGTGAACCAAATATAAAACATCTTTTCCAGTTATATTGCAAAATTGGCCAATAAAGGAATATCTTGTATATTACAGACAATAATTAAGAACATAATATTAGCTAAATAACATAGTATTTAGGTAAATAAGTATGTGATATAACATTTCAAAGAATCTCAATCATAGCTTGAACATATTATATTAGTTATGAATCATTAAAAGACAATTAATATATACTAGACATTTTTAAGAATTTTTCTAGTAGAAATATTTCAGAAAACTTTATGCTCAGTTTTATTTTGCATTTTTTTAAATATCTAGTAAAATTCTTCAACACATTTGTAATGCTACTTCTGAACATGTTGTTGTAGAAGTGCCGATCTCTCTCAGCAAAAACTCTCTGCTATGAGATCTACACCCTGCAGGACTTTGAGGGGCTGCCTCACACAAGAGCTTGTAACAGCCAGGAATTTCAAAAGCACAAAATCCAGAACCTTTAGCTTATGTTGAAAGTAGTATTCTGCATATACAGAGCCCAGAGTGTGTGCCTATGTGATCTTGTGTCTAAGGGGCTCAAGAGAAGCAATAGGAAAGAAAGAAAGAAGATATTTCATAGTGTCCATGGAAAAGTGTAGCAGAACATCAGAAAATGCCATCAGAAAAGGCATATCAGAAAATTCCTCAAGGGACACAGTCTGTTAAACTACTGAATGTCTTGATTGGAAATAGTGTAAAATTTAGATCTTTACACATTCCTGAGCAGAGAAGATGGCATCCTCTAGAAGAATAACCAGTGCTTCTATCCCTTTCAGTTCCAATTTCAGTGAGCACTTTTTGGTTTTAGGATGGAAGGCAGATGTGTGAAAGGTTCCTTCTGTGCTCTGCTGCACACTCCCAGTCAGTAAATCACTAACCTTCCCCAGAAAACCTAGAAGGGAGTGGTGCACACAAGTTCTCTGTAAAGGTTACTCTTTGGACATGAACAGATCTGCCTATCAGGCAGGAGACAAGATCATTCTGAACTTTGTCTGGGTTTCAGTGCCCGTGTGATAAACCAAAGTCAGTGAATAATTTTCTAGGCTTTTCCCCAGAGGAAACTAACACTTGAATATTACTTTGAATCTCCACTCTGAAGACAACCTCAGGCTTCCAGCAGCTGTGCAGATGGCAGGGGATGAATTTTAATAATCTATAAATCCCAGAATTCAAGTTACACCACAAAAAGCCATTACTGTCTCTGCCTATCATGCCCTCTTGACTAAGTTTGAGCATCTGTAACTTCTCTTTCCCAATACATGGAGTATTCCTGCCAAGAACTGTGACTATTGCTCATGTTGATTAAAATACCATGTATCCTTTCAAGTGATCCTGGTTCTACTGTCTTTTGCACTGCCCTTTCCATTGTCTAGGTGAGCTTTACCTATTGCTCAGGATCAATTAGCAAAGCTATGTGTTATTTGTTAAACCCCTACCTTCAGAGATCCCACGAGGAAATCTGTTTTCAGAACCTGTGTGGAATGGTTAAAGAAAGGACAGAGAGAGTTACATCAAAACCAGTCCATTGTCCTGAGCACATGCCATATCAAACATTCCTACACCTCGTGTAGCCTCTCCAGATAGCTGAACTGCACACAGTGCCTTAAAAATCCTGACCCAGAGCAAAATTCCACAGAGCGTCTTGTGTTCCTTCCCACATTATTGTGAGCTGCTTGTAACAAATCTAATGTCCAGGAAAAAAATTAGCTACTTTACATATATTATCCCAGTCAATTTCAGCTGCCTTCAGAGTTAGTCTTCCTGTGCCTTTCACAGGACTTGGAGGTAGCAAAGTTGGTAGAAGGCCTTTCCAAAGACTGGAGTGCAGTGACTCTCCTGCTTCTGCTTGTGCACCACTTTGGAGTGGTTTGGGTGAGTTTGACTCTGCATGTAAAGCATGACCTGGAGTGTTAGAGGTGGGGAGTGAGAAGAAAACACCCCTTCATATTCCACCTTTTCGGGGAGCTGTGGAGATGTCATGGTCAGAGCATGAAGCAAGTGGATGGCACTTACCGTGAGATGCTGAGGTGACAAATCACAAAGTTGCCTTCAGCTGCAGCTCTTTATACCTTACCTCCTGCCCACACAGCACTGGAGAGCTCTATTTTTGGTCAATAATAATTTACTCTTTAGTTGTAAACGTGTTGTAGCTCTGATCTCTCTGCTAATTACTTAGGGACAGGATTGGTTTAAGGTTGTATGGAGTCAGCTGCGCTGACCTGTCCTTTCCACATTGATCTGTGCCAGGATGGAGGATGGAGGAACCCAAAGACAGCTCTGATAAAGCCAAATAAGGCAACACTTGGCTCTGCACTGCAAGGGCTTGCCTTAGTCAGCAGGATGAGGTTTTTCTAATTGTGCACAATTACTTCTTTAAGGATGTAATACTAATGGATGCCTTCCTATACTCCCTGTTTGTGTACACATCCTGCTAGATAAGAGGAAAAATTTATTGAGGCAATTTTTTTTTATACCATTTTGTGGGGTGCTGGGAAGCCTGAAGCCAGCCTCAGTCTTAGGACAGAGTGAGCCAACTGCCAGCTAATGGACCTCAAGAGAGACTTGCATTCCTGACCCGTGGGTTTGCAAGGCATGCTCAAGGTCTCAGCCTGCAGAAAGGTGCCTGACATTTGTGCTACTCCTGCAGAGGTTGTCATGGAGCAGGCTGGACGTCCAACCAGAATGACTGTGAGTTGCTCTGTAAAGAAAGGTGGAAGGGGATTGTCTGCTTCTTTCAGATTAGCTGTTTAAAGACTGGTTTTCACACTGCAAGGAAGAAAGGGAGGAATAATTGAGAACATACTGGGACGAAAACCTGCCTGACAAATGGTAAGGGAGGAGGTGATGTTATCCAAATCTGATCAGCCACACTGCTTGGTGAAGGCCTTTGAAAGTGTAAAAAGTAACAGTCTTGAGGGTCTCTCACATCTTTGGAAAATACTCTTACCAAAAGATAATTTTGTACAGGAGATATGGTGGCAAAGTAGATTTGTCATCATTGCCTCATTTTTCTTTATTTTCAGGCAGAAGAAACTTTCATCAGAAAATTATTTAAACTTTAGAGGCTGTGAAATCTAACCACCCTTTTGTGGAATGACCCAGTTCCTCTGTGGGAAGAGATGGATTGTCAGATGCATTGTTGTCATTGCTTCACGTTGGCTCAGTCTGGGGAACATCCTTGGTGCATTTACAGAGCTCTCCTTGGCTGTTTGTTTTGGATCATCTTCAGGGTGTCCATGATTTAGTTACACTAGGAAGCAAAGGCATCTGTATTGGATTCTGCAATAGAAAATGGATTCCTGCAGTGTTGAGAGGAATCCTATTTAGGCCTTTTCTCTTTTTTTTTTTTTTGACCTTTCTAGAATGTTTTTAATTACTATTTACTAATTTTCATTACTAATTCATCATTAATGCTTTTTTTACTCTTTTTTTAATCAGTCTTTTCCAGTCTGACCTGAGGTGTGAGCACAGACGCTCTCTGAAATGGCAATGACACCATGCAGATGTGGAGATATTATTATTGTATTTTTCTTCTGCCAATTGCTATGTATCAAACATTTAAATTAGCTTTTAAATTTGGTTTCAACAGCAGAATTGCAGGCACTTTTTACATTTTAACAGTCTCAAGACCTGGTTTGGGTCCCCCACATTACTGCAATTTATCTATTGAGGAGAGGACCACACATTTATTTTGTCTCTAAACATGTGTTGTACCAGCAGATTCATCTGCATTGTTTCTGTAAATTGTTATTCCTGGAATTCTATAAATTCTCCTATTTGCTAATGTTGGTCAATCAAAAACATCTTCAGGATTTCTCATAATTCTGTCTTTGTCAAACTATGTGATACATAAATGTCAGCCTGCCTTGAGAGCTGTAAGGTTAGAGAGCATGCCAAGCACAGCCTGACAGATTTGTTCATTTGGTTATCTAAGGAATTCTTTGCTCTTTTTGGATGGCAGAGTGTTTGTTTCCTGGCAAGACTCAGGGTACACACCACATCTGTTCCAGCACTAAATAGTTTTGATCTTATGACAGTTATCCAGCAGCTTTTCCAGTGGATGCTCATGAAGAGATAATTTTCCCAGTACGAGTGGCCAGGGAAGCAAGGCTTCCATACTAGGTGCCCAAACCACTGACAGATAAGCTGCTGTATCTGCAACTATCTGATCCTTTGGGACAGATGGACATTTTGGTCTAAACTAGTACAGCTATTCTCATATTTCATACCCAACCCCCTTTCCCTGGGCCTTCAGGCACATACATGTTTGTTCCTGATACCATCACCTTTCAGACCTTTTATCACTTCATCTTAACAGGCTATTGTGTTGCTTTTGTTACAGCACACCAGGTAGACTGAAAGGGGAAGAAGGGCAGCTATCTTCTTGTTGTCCTCTATCAATTCAAAAAGCTTCTGAAAATGTTGGTTTGTTTTTGTTTTGTTTTTTTTTTTTTTGTGGATTTAGCCTTCACGTAAGAGCCTTCCATTACATCTGATGCAAACTTGCCTGGCCTTTAAGATCATTAATCTGCATGAATAATTTTGTAAGTTTGGATTTTATCCTTCACTGTTCATGCAGGTCTCTGAAGACCACAAAGATACTTTATGGTAAGCAATATTAGTGCTCATTTGTAGGATAAAGCCTGTTCCCTGTGATTTCAATTACGTGTTTGCAAAGTTGTAGGGGACTGGTTTTAGAGAAAAGGAGGAGAAGAGACACCATACCCAAGATGCATAACAGTCACATGAGTCACTGAGATTTATTGCCATGGTAATCCCACAGCTTAATTTTGGTGGTGTCCTGTTTTATTGAAAGCTTTTTGGTCTCCAGTCTCCTATTCTCTGGACAAAGAGCAAGAATTCCTCCATAGCTCTTCTCAGGTTAGGCATGATGACTTTTAGGCACAAATGATCAATATTGCCAGAAAAACTGTGTATACATAGAGAGATGTATATCTTCAAACAAACTTTTGTTCTCAGCAAATGTTCTTGCATTTAATAGAAACAAATATATTAAGGTTTGAAAATATGTACTTTGATCTTTTGAGCCTGTCTTTAAATGATACTCTTCTAATGAAAGTACAAAGATTAATTTATGTAAAAGGAACAGAAAGATAGCGTAAACTCGTCAAAAATGATGATGTTTCATGCTGATTTCTGCATCACTGAACATAAGTTTGACACTGCATCAAGGCCAAATAGAATTAATGACAATCTTTGAGGGATTCCTTTCTAAAAATATATTTGCAAGCTTTTTTTTTTTTTTTTTCACAGCTGTCACTTACCCCCAGCCTAGAAAAGCTTCTGGTTTAATACTGGAACATGGTCACTGAAGATATCTTTCAGCTAACTACTGCACACTGCAAAACAGTCAATGATATATACTGTATATTTCAGGGGAAAGGGAATGTCTATCCAAAATTTATCTTTTTTTCTTCCCCCAGCATAAACCAGTGGCGTGATCACATCTTAAGGTTGTTTCAGCAGTTGCAAAGTTGCCAGTAATCCGTATTCTGTTTAAGTTACTGACAGAACTATTTATTAGAACTATTTATTACCCTGTGGATTGCAGGGCTATTTCACCTTAAATGACAGATCTTCTTCTTCCTTATGCCCTTTTGGAAGCAACCAAACTGAAAACAATTAATTACCAGGCTATTATTTGTACCTTGCCATTGTGAAGAAACACTTTTTTTTTTTTTTTTTTTTTTTTTAATTTAATCCAAGCCATGCTGGTAGCAAAAACAGAAGTTGAGGCAGAAGCAATTGAAATAATACATATTTTTTGCTCCCACTTACAGCTGATCTCATATCTGTACTGTCTCATCAAACAAGAGCAAATTATACTGCATATTTGGGATTTTATTTTGTAGCAGCAGAAAAAAACTGTGCTGAGATAAAAATAGCTTGACTTCTGTGCCAGAATTTTTCAGCTAATTAAATGATGAGGATTATACATCCTTTCAGTTGCCAAATACACAACAGAAATAGTCAGCTACAAGTGGCCAAGAGCAGAGGGGACTTACCCAGGGTTTCCCTAAAAGCATGGAGATGTAACATCTGGGCTATTGGCTGTAGTGTGTGAGCACTTACTAAAGCTGCCTTGCTTTTGGAGATCTGGAAGTTATCTAGTAAAATGCTGATTTTTGAAAAGTGTTTCAGGAAATGGTGGCCCAGTAGACCTAGTGCCAATACCAGGAAAAAGTATAAGCTAATAATGATCAGAATTTGAGGACACAGTGATAAATAAACATATTGAGCAAAACAGCATTTGTCAAGGGAAGTAGCATTCCAGAAACCTAGTGGCGAATCAAAGATATGTGGATAGGTGGGAGAACCAGATATTACTGTCTTAATGAATATCTATAAGCCATGTGAGAAGGTATAGCTAAGTCTGTGTCTGTGATGTTATTTAAGATAATTCTGAGAAGTGATCCCGGACAAGGACAGGCTGATAATCCTGCTGCAGACGTGTAAGTCTCCCTGGGGGGTGGTGTCTGAGTGTCCAAAGTGGCTTGATCTAAAGGAAATCCCAGGAGCAGCTTGGGGGGAAGCTCAGTCCAGCAGGTCTATTTATATATATATTGCATTAGGGCCCTCCTGGGATGCTCTTTGTCCTTGATGGACCTCACAGCCCTACTCAGTAACGTCCCCTATACCCTTCTGTCCTTCTGCACAGAGCCTGCTAGCAGGTTATGAAACAGCCCTCAGTAGGGATTACCAGGGCATCAGGAGGTCTTTGCCTACTGCCAAGGATTCCTCTGCTTTTTGTAAAATATATTTTGTGTCTGGGACATCAACACTGTGCTTTGCTCAAGCTGTTTGAAAGCAGGCAGTAAATGCAGTGTGGAGGAGTGGACTTCTGTCGCAGCAAGGTCACTTCTCCCTATTGCCTTCTGACTGCCCACATCAGCTTCACCTTTCACCTGCAGTTCTGCCAGCAGCCAGGTGCAAAGCTGGGTCACTGGGCATATATAAATATCTATGTGTATGTATATATACACACATATATCTATAGGAATGCATAAACTGCCTTCCCAGGCACATCTACAGGCTGGGAGAGGAATGAATCAACAGCAGCCCTGAGCAGAAGGACTTGGGAGTATTGGTTGGGAAGAAGCCAAACATTCCCTGGCCATGTGTACTGGGGCCCAGAAACCCCCTCTGGGCTGAACCCCCGGCATGGGCAGCTGGTCAAGGGGGGATTCTGCCCCAGTCAGGTGAGACCCCACCTGCAGAGCTGTCCCAGCCCTGGGGCCCAGCACTGGAAGGACTTGGAGCTGCTGGAGAGTGTCCAGAGGAGGCCATGGAGATGTCTCTCTGCTCTGGAGCCAGGCTGGGAGAGCTGGGGTTGCTCGCCTGGAGAAGAGAAGGCTCCAGGGAGAACTCTGACCCCCTTCCAGGGCCTAAAGGGGCTCCAGGAGAGCTGGAGAGGGATTGGGGACAAGGGATGGAGGGACAGAACAAGGGGAAATGGCTTCCCACTGAAAGAGAGTAGGTTTAGATTAGATATTAGGAAGCACCTGTGAGGGTGGTGAGGCCCTGGCACAGGGTGCTCAAAGAAGCTGTGGCTGTCCATCCCTGGAAGCATTCAAGGCCAGGTTGGATGAGTCTTGGAGGAACCTGAGATAGTGGAAGGTGTCCCTGATAGTACAACCCATCCCAGGAGATGAGAGTAACCCTGGCTCTTGTTAATAGATCACTTGGGGTGCATTAGTATGAAGCAACACTGAACGATCGATGTAGTTTTTAAGAGCCATGGATTTTGGACCATGGATTTCTCTGATGTTTGCTGATATCCACAAAGAATGAAAACCCACATTTTGAGTGAGGCCACGTTGGGCAAAGTTATCATGATTATGCTGGAGACTTCACAGGAGATGTCTCCCTGACCTGTTTAGAAAATTCAGGGTAGTTTTGGAAACAGAATATAGACAATGACCAACTGATTATATGAGGTTGCTGGTTATGCTGCCCTGGGAATGTTGGTTTGCACATCACTTTCATGAACAAAAGTAGATCTTATGTTATGTTTAAATGTCCTCTAAATTATATTCCAAAGTGGCTTGAAGGATTGAAGAAATTTAACTTGAAGTAAGATCTTGCAAAGAAGACACAAGAATTAAAAGAATAATCAAAGATTAAGTGGGAGTAGGAAGGAAGGTGTAGTAAGTTCTTATTGTTTGGTCAGAAAATTTGAGATAATATTGATTATATTCCTAAAGCAACAATTATAAAGGATAATTACATTCTGTTTCAGAGAAAAAAAATATTTTCCCAGCTAAGGAAGTATTAGATGAAATTTCCTGGTGAGAACAAAGAAGGATGTCTGATTAGACCACTTTAAAAGTGGTTGAAACACTTCAAAAATACCCAAAGCAAGATTTTTAATTGAATAAATAAGTTTAAAATAAGCAAGGAAAAATGTAAACCTTAGAAGAATTCAAGGTAATGATTAAAATTCAACACTCAACTTCTCATTATTTACATGGCATAAGCTCTACCATTTTTATTATGTAGGCATTACTCATCTACAGATTAATGAAGGACAAAGCAGTGACTACAAATACAAGTGATAGAATGCCACATTTTGTGCAATTCTCTCACTTTACAGCATTGGAGGCATTTACTCTTCACTTTCTGTCTTCTTGCTGATTTCTCGGCTCTTGGCTCGGAGCTTGTTGACCTGTGACTCTGCAATGTCAGCCCGCTCCTCGGCTTCCTCCAGCTCGTGCTGGATCTTGCGGAACTTGGAGAGGTTGACATTGGACAGCTCTTCCTGGAGATAGGAGGAAGCATAAAATAGGTTTATACAATAAATATATATTATACATACAATTCCACTGTAAAACTGCTAGGGGAAAAGATGAAATAAAGAAAGTGAAATGAAGCAGAGACCTACTACCACAATGTTGACCTTGGTTCAAACAGAGCTATACAGGGGAAAACATCAACACAGAATCACAGTTCCACCTGGATAAAGACTGACTGAACACAGTGATACTCACAGCCTCTTCAGCTTGTCTCTTGTAAGCTTTCACCTTAGTTTGCAGTTTGTCCACTAGATCCTGCAGCCTGAGAACATTTTTCCTGTCTTCCTCAGACTAAAGAAAATGACAAGACAGAGAAGCATCTCTTTTACCCACATCTACATGAAATAGAAAGTAACATTTCTATTTGACTTTGCTGCCCACTAAGACTGAAGTGACAAGTTGTGAAAAACTGTATATTGTTTAAATTACTAGAAAGATAGTAACCTTCTGGTGCTTTCATTATTCTCCTTTTTGTATGTGTGACTCAGGACAGAGAGAAATCCCTCAGGGCTACATTTTGGGTTCCAAGACTAAGAGTATATCAACACGAAGAAGATTCCTGCCTTACCTGGTAGGTCAGTTCCTTCACCCTCCGCTCGTACTTGCGCACACCCTTCACGGCTTCAGCGCTGCGCTTCTGCTCAGCATCAACCTCCCCTTCCAGCTCCCGCACCTGCAAGGACAAGCCCATCCCTGAAGCTTCCCTGGCAATGTCTCTCCAAGGACAGGCTCACCCAGGCACAGCCCCAGCCCTACACACCCTGGCCTCCAGCTTCTGGATCTGCTTCTTCCCTCCCTTCAGTGCCAGCTGCTCAGCCTCATCCAGACGGTGCTGCAGGTCCTTCACTGTCTGGTCCAGGTTCTTCTTCATCCTCTCCAGGTGGGCACTGGTGTCCTGCTCCTTCTTCAGCTCTTCTGCCATCATGGCCGCCTGATCAGAGCAAAGGGTCAAAGCCATTTTGGGGCTGGAGATATTTTGGGGAGAATACATGTACCATCAGCAATGCCAGGAGTGCCCAACTCACATCTGTGATGGCCTTCTTGGCCTTCTCCTCTGCATTGCGGGCTTCCTGGATGGTATCCTCCATTTCACTCTGGATCTGGGAAATGTCTGTTTCCAGCTTCTTCTTGGTGTTGATCAAGCTGGTGTTCTGTTGAGCAGTATAAGAGGTTTGTTTTTATAAGTTCATTATTTGAAATCAAGATCATGAAAGGATTTTCAACAATTTAAGGCATAATTATGTGAAAAAGCAATACCAGAGATTTTTTCTAGTAAAATTTCTTTTCAGTGGAGAAAAAAAAATTGTTTTTTTTCTTTCTTCAATGATTAATTTCACTAATTTGAAAAAGTGCTCAGAAATATAATCTGTGCCACATCTCATCCACCAAGGCTGGCACAGCAAAGTAACAAAAATAGAGTAAGGGAAAAGTCACCAGTGCACACATTTTTTTCAGCAAATATCTCTTTTAGTAACATGATGAATACTCCAGAAAAGAGGACTGTCTTCCTTCAAGTTAAGCATCCAATGGTGACTGGAATTAAGCATAAAAGTGTTCACCAAATGACCTCACCTGGCTGTGGAGGAGCTGCACACGCTCACTGGCGTCCATTAATTCCTGCTCAGCCACTTTCCTCGACCGCTCCGTCTGCTCCAGGGCTGCCCGGAGCTCCTCAACTTCAGCCTGCAGCAGGTTTGCTCTGCGCTCCACCATGGCCACCTGCTCCTTCAGGTCCTCCTGTGACCTGAGAGCATCATCCAGATGGATCTGGGTGTCCTGTAGAGCCATTGAAAGAAATTATAAGCAGATTTAGAGCTTCTGTGGTATGAAAGTATTAACCAAGATATTTCTCTGTAGGCAATTTCTGTTCAACAGACCTTGAGAACTCCCTGTGTATTCCTCAGGTTCTTCTGTGCCTCTGCAGCCTGGCGGTTGGCATGGCTCAGCTGGATTTCTATTTCATTCAGGTCTCCCTCCATCTTCTTCTTCAGCCTCAGGGCTTCATTCCTGCTCCTGATCTCAGCATCCAGAGTGCTCTGCATGGAGTCCACAACACGGAGGTGGTTCCTCTTCATTTGTTCTATCTCTTCATCTTTCTCTGCTATCTTCCTGTCGATCTCAGATTTCACTTGGTTGAGCTCAAGCTGCAGGCGCAGGATCTTCCCCTCTTCATGTTCCAGGGAGGCCTGGACAAGAAAAAGTAAGAATAATTTTCATGTGACAAAGGTTGAACCTGAAGCTCTGAGAAAGAAAGAGTGCTATGTTTCGATAATATCTCTACTTTTATGAGACCTCTTCTCCTTTTTGTCTGAGCATTCCTAGACAAGATAAGATAAGCAAGATAAAGATCCAAGACACGTAAGAGAGCAAGAAATAATGCTGTGTACCTCAGCTTCTTCCAGAGCAGCCTGGATTTCAGATTTCTCCTGCTCAATCTGCTTCTTCACTTTCTCCAGCTCATGAATAGCCTTTCCTCCCTCAGCAATCTGCTCCGTGAGGTCAGAAATCTCCTCTGTGGGAATAAAGATCAATGGCATGGTCAGGCACAGAG
>WBNO01032043.1:0-24936 GCA_013400575.1 Peucedramus taeniatus | reverse complement strand
GTGTGTCCAAATTTGTACTGGGTGTGGTCCACATCGATTGACCCAAGGAGCTTCTCAGAAGCCTTCTTGCTATCGATGAACTGTCCCTCAGGGATGGCACTGGCATTGAGCACCTTGTATCTGTGGAATCAGAGGAAGAAAAGGAATAAATAACAACCCTTTGAAAATGTCTTTTTTTTTTCTCAATAGCTATATAAAGAACCTGGATGACTCACTTGGACAATTGACTTTTATATACATAAATGTAACTTCCACAGTACTTAAAACAATTAGGAAATTCTAATGATTCAGCATTTGTGGATATGATGGAGGGTGATGAAACATAATCTGACCTCTGTTTGAAGTCAGCATAGAGGACTCTGCTGGGGAACCCTTTCCTGCAGATCCTGATCCCTTCCAGCACGCCGTTACAGCGCAGCTGGTGCAGGACCAGCTCGTGCTCCATGGCACCTAATAAATCATAGAATAAAATTGTATATCATTTTACTGCACAGAGAAGATCAGATATATCACACCTCTGAACTTTAACAACTTACCAGGTGTTTTTGTTTCATTAGGAATAAGGCACCGCACAAAATGGGGATGTGTGCTTCTCAAATTGCTCATCAGCTTGTTTAAATTTTCCTTAGGAGCAAGAACAAAGCCTTGGGTTTAAAAGTGTCACTAACACAATCTCAATAATAGTTGGAGATAAAACCAACTGCAGTTAATGATCAGTAATTTTTTTTTTACAGAACTTTTAGGCAGTTGTGAAAGAATACTTCCCAGGATTCAGTAAGAATTCCTCTTTACTAGAAGCAAATTATTTTATCCTTTCTGAACACAAAAGATATATTAGATCAATCAAAGGCATTTCAGAACTAAATTTTCTGTTTTTCTTTTCATAATGTGGTAAGTTTAGAATGATTATTCTACAGTACCCGGAAGAGAGCCGAGACGGTCTGAAAAGAAGAACCCTTCTTCTTGGCACCCTTCTTGCCACCGCCACCACTGCTCTCTAAAAAGTAATAATATTTTTATAAAGAAGTGAACAACAAAAGCACACAGAATCTGAAAAACCTTGTATGTCCATCTTTAAAAATATAGCAAAAATAACAATATGGTCAAAATTTGCAAACTCAGACAGTGTTTAAAGGTACAAAAAGATATTTGAATTTTTTAGCTGACAGTAGAAGTAAATCTAACGACTTCAAGCTGAAATTTAGAAAATGCAGTTGGGAAGCAAAATGTAACATTTTGCGTACAAAGATATTTGAGGAACTAAATTAATAGCTAGTAAATACACCAAATACCGTGCTTATGTATCCTTATATATAAGGATATGCATAAATTTAACGACATATTGATACACTTGCTTGTATTCATTGGAGTATTTGAGAATGGCTCATATTGCAGAAATCTGGTTTCTCAGCTAGACTGGGTTAATGTTCTAGTACAGCTGTCTCATTCTAAAACCTACAGATCTATTAAGGTCTCTAGGGAGTTGTAATATCCTATATTAAACTGACATCCAAAAAATAAATGAGGTTTTGGGTTTTCAATTTTAGAAATGTAAATATCATTGCAAAATATTATTACAACATTTTTAATTCTTTTTCTGTAAATTATAGTAGAACTGATTTCAAAGAAATCACCTGCTTCTGCCCCACCAGCAGATGCAAAGAGCAAGGCCAGGGTCTTCAGCGATGACTTCTGATACAGCCCCACAACAGTTTCATTCAGAGGGTCCTTGTTCTTCTCCAACCACCCAGTGATGTTGTAGTCCACTGTTCCAGCATAGTGCACCAGGGAGAAATGGGCCTCAGCCTTGCCTTTGCCAGGCTTGGGCTTCTGGAAATTGTTGGACTTGCCCAGGTGCTGGTCATAGAGCTTGTTCTTGAAAGAGGTGTCAGTTGCCTTGGGGAACATGCACTCCTCTTCCAGGATGGAGAAGATGCCCATGGGCTGGAAGAAATAGCAACATGTGAAGAAAGTGTGGAAGGACGAAACAGAGGCAAGATATGTAAGAAAGAGGAATGGAAGATAAAAGTTACACCAAAAAATCCTCCTCAGTATGTGTAATCTTATATTTCTCCAGAAAGGGCATTTTGTTAGTGGATATGCCATGAGTTATATAAAAACAAGCTCCCCCTTAAGATTCAGAGTTGTGATGTAATAATGATCTAGCATGTGGAAATTACTTTTGTACATGTTTGGTTAAAGTGGAAAGCAAAATGAATGAAAGTAGTAGCATTCAGATATAAGGAAGAGTTTAAACTTCCTATATGCTCTTTCTTTAAAATGAGACAGAAAATTTCTTAAGAAATGGTAAAATAGAGATTTTATAACTGAAAAACTATTAAGTATGTGGGGGCCAATAACCTTCTCAATGAGCTCAATGCAGGCAGCCAGGTCCATGCCAAAGTCAATGAACTCCCATTCAATCCCCTCCTTCTTGTACTCCTCCTGCTCCAGCACGAACATGTGGTGGTTGAAGAACTGTTGCAGTTTCTCATTGGTGAAGTTGATGCACAGCTGCTCCAGGCTGTTGAACTGCAGAAGGCAATGATTTACTTACTTGTGAATTTCAGTTCCAGGAGCACCTTCCATCTTCCAATAGGCTTTATTCTTATCCCACTAAGGTCTCCATGATTGGAGCCTTGAATTTCTAGTGCTGGAACTGGACAGGTGACTGGCATATTCCATCCTCTAATATATCTAACATTTTAGGCCGTGGCACTATCTCAACACATTTCTGAGCCCTGAACAGATCTGCAGAGCTTAGTCCAAGTCCATTTGTTTGAATTTGTGTACATTACCTCCCTATTCCCAACCATTAAGATGAAATCTGGCTTCGTCATTAACAAAATCTTCCTATAAAAAGGCATATTTTTATTTCCTCAAAGTCTCTTTCTGCTATTATTTATCAGTTGTTCAATGCAATTTTCACTTCTGCATGCAACAACAAACATCTACAAATAAATATAGCCCTGTGGGATACTCCATGCAATGAGAACCAGAATTCCTAGAGGAAAGGCAGGATTATCCAATAAATATAAATAGCCCATAACTGAAATAAAGCACACCCCAACCCCCAAATTATTCCAATTTCCTAATGCCTCTTCCAGGAAAGTTTTATGGAGATCCTCCTCTTACATCAAAGATCTCAAAGCCAGCAATGTCCAGGACACCAATGAAGTACTGCCTGGGCTGCTTCGTATCCAGCTGTTGGTTGATGCGAACAACCATCCACAGGAACATCTTCTCAAACACAGACTTAGCCAGGGCACCCACTGAATTGTATACCTAAGAAAAGGTTAAAGGAAAACTACCATCTGCAGCAGAAGAGGAAGTTCAAAATTTTTAATTCAAGCCATTATGTTTATTATTTTCACTTGTCTCTTACCTGCTGCACAGTTTGGCCCTTGGTCACGTATTCATTCCCCACCTTGACTCGGGGGTAGCAGAGGGCCTTGAGCAGGTCTGCTGAGTTCAGACCCATCAGGTAGGCAGCCTTGTCAGCAACTAAGGAAACAAGCATAGAGCAGAATCAGATATTAGCTCTCCAGTGAAAGGGCCTTGCAGTAATTCAGATTTCTACAGAAACCCCATATATGTTACCATGTCCTTTAAAATACTGTAGTTTTTATTGACTTGCTATTTTTTCTGATTTATTCTATATGATTAATAAAGGTAAAAATTATTCCAATACTTTTACAGTGAACATGCAAGAGATTATACAGAAAAAAGGATCAAGGGCCATTAAAATGGCAGATCAAACAGTCACAATTTCTGAATAAGCAGAATGGGAAAGTGGTTGGTATTCAAGTACACTGCACTGAAAATTGTAGTCAGTGAAACTCTCCTGTCATTGGAGAGAGAGAGGTAGATTAGTGAGGTATAATGTTAAAGGTATGAACAGGATATCTTGTAAAACTTTCATAGTCGGACTATATTGTCCCTAAGGATAAATATCAAACACTTTTCCAGCTCTCATTTTATCTGCAGCTAGGTAAACAAATACAACACCACAGCACAGCATATACTCTGTCATCACTTTCCAATATGCTGCCTGTCTTGTCCTGCAGTAAAGCTGATAGCAAGCACCAGTACTATTTACAGAGTTCTTCAATGTGAGAAGGCCAAACCTCATTATATAAGATTTATACACAGATGCTAATTTTGAGCTGCTTTTATGTGTTATTTCCAACAAGACATTTAAGGCACAGTCATAACTAGAAAGAAGAAACAAGAAGAAAATTTCAGTTATATAGATATAGAAATAGATATATAGATAGATGTGTATATATATGCATACAGTAGTTGTATATAGACTACTCTGCTATAATTATATCATTATTCATTAGTACTTGAGAGTTGCTCCTGGTACTTTGTCAAGACTGGGAAGCTTCCATTCAAGACAGCAGCAAAATTTCCTTTATTTTTTCCTGACTCCTACTCTGACAGAAAACAGAAGCAAGCTTTAGGAGTCACTGGACTTAATTTTTTGCATTGTTCAAAATAATCTACATGTTCCCCTGAGTTGTGTTCCTCCAGAGATGTCCTCTGGCTAGGACCCCCTGCTATTCTACAATACTGGCACTGGGGAAATGCAAGGGCTGAGTCAATCATTCTGACCCTGACATGCTGCCTTCAACTCAGTGAGTGTTCACCATCTTCTGTGCCCTGGGATGGGCTGTGCTGGTACCTTCTGTGCCATCAGGCTCTGCCTGCTCCTCTCGTTGTTTCTGCTTGAACTTCAGGTTCCCGTAGTGCATGACAGCCCCTGTCAGCTTGTAGATGGCTGTTTTCTCATCAGCACTGAAGCCCAGGATGTCAATGGCACTCTGACAAAAGACTTGTTAAGGTGAGTACCCCAGCTGTTAAAGGTCAGAGAAATGAAACTTCACCTAAGAAAATTTCTGCTACTTACATCGGTGGCCATCAGCTCTTCCTGGTCATTAATGCTGGGAACTGTGATCTCACCTTGACTCACGTACAGATAGTCATAGGGGTTGGTGGTGATCAGTAACATCTCTGAAAAGAAGGACAAAACCGAGCCAGGTCAAATGCAATTGGCACAGAAGGAATTCCAAGTTGTTCCATGACCTTTGCCTGGAGGAATTAGTGATCTTTCCTACCAATTAGCTCTGGCTTCTTGTTGGACATGATCTGATAAAAGATGTGGTAGCTCCTTTCCGCCTTGAGCTGGAAAGTGACTCTGGACTTCTCCAGCAGATCTGGCAAGGAGGGTAGGACACAGTCAAGCCCAAGAAGTGGGGAAGGCTGGAGGGAAGGGGGATCAGGCAGAAGGATGTCCTTACATGTTTCAATGTCAGCAGAAGCCAGTTTGCCTGTGGCACCAAAATGGATTCTGATGAATTTACCCTGAAAGCAGCAGGAAAGCCAGTTGAGACTTGTTTTACCAATCTGGACAGCAAGAATATTCAAATTGGTGTTGACAGTTGTCCCAGGTAACAACTTACAAAGCGTGAGGAGTTGTCATTCCTCACAGTCTTGGCATTTCCAAAGGCCTCCAGCAGTGGGTTGGCACTGATGATTTGATCCTCAAGTGTCCCCTAGAACAGATGTCTTCTTGTCATGATCTAGCTCATCAAGAAACTGAGTAGTTGCAGGTTTCAAGCCCTGGGATCTCACCTGCATTTTGCCAGAGGTCTGCTCCTCCTTCTTCTTGTCCCCACTGGCTGCAATTGTTGCAAAGTACTGGATGACACGCTTTGTGTTCACAGTCTTCCCGGCCCCGGATTCTCCGCTGCCAAAGCCAAGAGAGAAGCAGAGGGTGCGTGGTCAGGCAGGAGGTGCCCTGGCACCGGGCAGCCCCGCAGGGACCCGCGCAGGGGGTGTACGTACGTGATCAGGATGGACTGGTTCTCCCGATCTGTGAACAAAGCAGAAATACGGTACTTAAAACTCAGTGAACAACAGAGAAATAATGAAACATAGTCAGATAAGTCTAATGTTTTGCCTGATGTCAGCTTGACTTAAACAAGCAAATCTCCAAAGCACATCATTGAGTGCAGAGGTATCTTTCATTTAAAATAGTGGAAACAATGCTATGAAGGTAGTGAACTCCAACAGATGTGTGTCAGATCCAAGAAAGCTTTGAAAAAGTCTCTTTACTTTGCTGAGATAGAGCATCCCTTCAGAGAATTTAATGGTCCAATGCCCCTGAGGCAGACAGAGCCACTCACCAGTCAGCATGAACTGATAGGCATTGTCAGAGATGGAGAAGATGTGTGGAGGGGCCTCCTGGCGCTTCTTGCCTCGGTAGGCCAACACCACCTCGGGGTTGTACACCGGCAGCCACTTGTAGGGGTTGACAGTGACGCAGAAGAGACCCGAGTAGGTCTGTGAGGAAGGGACACAGCACGTTGGCTTCCCCTGAGCCTGGCCCAGCAGCTCCTGAGGCTGCCCAAAGGAAGCTGCTGCTGCCACTTACGTAGATCATCCAGGCTGCGTAACGCTCTTTGAGGTTGTACAGCACAGCGGGTTCGTGGAGGTGGGTCATCATGGCCATGTCCTCGATTTTGTCATACTTGGGAGGGTTCATGGAGAAAATTTGATCTTCCTTCACGGTCATGGTCTGTCAGAGGGAAGGAAGGTACATGCATGTTAGCTAAGTGCTGGAGTGGGAATGAACTGCTTTTTGTAAATTTTGTATTTTACCCACCTCTCCCCCTTCAGTCTTTACAGTGATTTTTCCTGGTTCCCTGCTTGTGATTGTGCTCTTCACATAGGACTCCTTTGCATGTACCACGAAGACAGATGACTTGGCATCAAAAGGTTTGTTCTGGGCCTCAATTCTCTCCTTCTCTGACTTTCGGAGGTAAGGAGCTGCCTCCCCAAAGATGGCCATCTCGGCGTCCGTAGACATGGCTGCTGCTTACTACACGTAATGCAGCAATTATCTGTGAGTCAGAGAATATATCAAAATAGTGTATGATGGTGGAAACACTCCTATAATCGAATGTGCATTCGATTGCTCTTCCTTAGGTATCAACTAAATTGCTTTTTATTTTTCTACTAATTCAGAGTTCTCTTCTGCAATTTTTTTCTATTATTTTTTTTTTTTTTGTTTGGTCAGATCAGTAGTCATACTGGACAACTGCATTTATAGAAGAACACTTTCTGTGTTTTTGTATTTGGGGTCCCAACCAAGGAAGGACATGGAGCTGTTGGAGTGAGTCCAGAGGAGGCCATGGAGATGCTCCAAGGGATAAAGCCCCTCTGCTTTGGAAATAGGCTGGGAGAGCTGGGGTAGTTCACTCTGGAGGTGAGAAGACTCCAAGGAGACCTTCCAGCAACCTTTCATTACCTAAAGGAGTTACAAGAGACTTGGAGGGGAACTTTAGACAAGGGCCGGGAGCAACAGAATAAAGGGGCTCACAACTGAAATAGGATGTGTTTAGATTAGATATTAGGAAGAATAATTTTACAACCAAAAAAAAAATTACTTTGCCTTCTTAGCCAGAGACAAACTTCACGACACAAATTGGTGTTATCAATTCAAATGAATGTGTGCAATTTCCTGACTGGTTTAGTCTATAACAACATGTTTTTCCACTTGATTAATATATTATAACTCAAATGAGACCATTCCACAAAATAATCACAGAAGGTTGAAAAATTGCCAGATTTTTACCAGCAATTTTTACACTGCTTATATTATCTCACATTTTCTTAAAAGATTCCTAACAGCAATAGTACTAACTATTCCTAGGAGGAATAAGATTGCTATATTATATATTTAGTAAATACTTTGTCATTATATAATATATATATATATTATATATTGTTATATATATATAATTATATATTTCAGTATATTATTTTATATTTGTACATTATACCTGTATTGTACATTGTGTTGTTTTATAGACATTGGATGCTTTTCTCACAATATATCCTTATGATACTATCAAAAATTAGAATATATATAGTAGGTTAGTATACATTAATATATGTATGTATGTGTCAGTAGATTGACTTCTTAAAGTATCAAACTATTTTCTTTTGATTGTTTTGTTTGACATTTCCTGAAATTAATGCTATGCTAACTCTCCTTCACTGATTCAAAGCATGCTGGTTATATTCTTTACAGGATTTCTTGTTGACATTTTATAATTTTGAGGTATATATTCTAGGGACAATATTTGACTAAATTAATATAAATTACTGTAGAAAGTAAAAGTGAAGAGTTTATTTTCCTCAGTGTAAATATTTAAAACTGAATTTAGATGCACTTCCATCTCTCTTCCAGTTATCCAAGTAGGTATCATCCTTTATTCAGTTCCTTATTACTACAAATATTTGCTTATATAATTTTGTCACAATTATGCAATATTTTCAGAGGCAAAAACAAGCCTATAAGAAAGCTCAGACTGAAATGCTTGCTTTTGGCACTTTGATGTTTTGATACACAAAATTCTAACCACATTCCTCAAGCTTCCATTTGAAAAAAAAAATATATTAACATAATTTAAATATATATTTCTTTTCCTGTTACTCCACAGTCAGTGCCAGTGACCCTTGATGTTTGAGATAAATGCAAAAAACCTATCCCAAATAATTGGAAATTATTATAATTGGAATTTCTGGTCATTTTTCTGTTTTCCCCTCAGGACAGTTTCTCCAGGAACCTGTGTGTACTGGAGATTCCTGGGGAGAGTGTAGGCAATGTTGCAGTGATCAGTACTTTAAAGATCACACTCTTTAAGAATGTTGTGACAAAAATAGCATCAATCCAGTCCAATTCTCATACTGTATTTATACAATGGGCACAAATATAATGACTACCAGAATTCCCAGCATACCCTAATAGAAGCCCTGCCTTACAGCAACTCTACCTGTCCGTAAAAAGTGAATAAATCAAGTTCTTACCTTTTGTGAGACAAAGGGTTGCAGATTTGAAGACAGACAATATTAAGAAACAGAATTAGTAACTTTCTTCTTACTGCTGCACCCCAGACAACATTTATAGACTGAAAATAAATGGATGTTTGGAAAGCAGACTGAAAATCCCAGCTGACACTGGCAGACCCTCATTGAATGAATGTGAGCATCCGTAGGAATGCACTGGAACTTGTGGAATGCAAAGCCAGTTTCCCTTCATTCCCGACCTCCCTAGTCCCTAGCCCTGAAACTCTTACCTTAGAGATTTCTGAGAAAGGACAAGACACACAGATCCCAGGGTACTTTTATAGGATCTGATCTGCATATGTAGCCACCACCTCCTCTTTCTTAGGTCAAAACATTTTTGGCAATCTTAACTCCTAACAGAATTGCGATTCATATTAGAAGTGAATGGATATAATTAGACATAACAGGTCTGTGAATCAATGTCCTATAAATAATTTGACAAGAAAGCGTGAGAAGGGGGGGAAGTGGGAGGGTGTGCTAAAGGAGATGAAAGGGGCTTCATTGGTTCTGTAATCCATCAGATGCTGACTCGTACAGAAAAAGTGAAGAGTAAGAGCCAGTGTGTCTCATAGGAAACACAGGGATGGAGAGAAGTCAGAGATTTCTGCCTGCTGCAAGCACTCAGAGTCCTCAGTATGGAAAAGCAGGAGGGGTCCTACTGAGAGGCAGGGATATTGCTAGAGGAAGAAAATCCCAGTGTAGGAGGAAGCATCTGAAAAGGAACAGAAGTTGCAGAAGTGAGAGTCAGGAGATGATAAGAATGACCAAGGACTAGAATGGACCAAAGCCAAAGCAAGCGAAAGGAGGGGGAGAATGAGTCTGAATGTAGTGATAAGGAAGGTTATGTGAATAAAGAGGAAGTCCCTGGAGGTGTTTAAGAAAAGACTGGATGTGGTACTCAGTGCCATGGTTTATTTGATAAGGTAGTGTTAGGTGAGGTTGGACTCAATGATCTCAAAGGTCTTTTCCAACCTAGTTGATTCTGTGATTCTGTGAAGTAAATAGGGATGTGATTCCAGTGGGATAACAGCAAGTCACCATGAACAAAAGAAGCAATAAAAGAGCAGAACAAGTTTAGCCTAAAGATAAAAGCTTCAAAGCCTGAGGTCATTGAGTTAAGTCCCAGACAAAAGACACCGGAATCAAATTCTTGTATTTGGAGCTGAAGGTTTTCAAAGATCATATGAACGGCACTACGGAAGCATTGTACTGAACTTAAGACATATATCCCATTGGAATCAGGAGAGATGGCTGCTGTCTCAACATAGGGTAGTCATTCAGCATTAATTTTGCAAGATAAGTGTCCTAAGGAAAGATTTAATAAATTTACATCCTCTAAAATAGATTCAGTCATACCCTATGCTGCTCAGGAAGATAGGCAAGTATTTTTAGAGGGATCTGAACCTTAGGATAGTTTGTGTGAAAAGCCAATCTACTGTTCTGATCTCTGGGATATTCCTTACCCAGATTAAGGAGGGGACATGTTCTAGGTTCACAAGGACCAGCGTGGTGAAGAAAGCAGTGGAACTATTCACTTTACTGAGAAGAAATTTCCTCCCCATGCAACAGAGCTGCTTTTGTTCAGGGTTTGAGGATGCTTGGTTTTGGGTTGTTTTTTTCAATGTAGTGTTTTTGGTTGGTCAGTTTGCTGGGATTTTTGGTTTGTGTTTTTGGTTTGGGGGTTTTGTTTGTTTGTTTCTTTTCATGTACTGGTTTTCACTTTTCAAACTACAGTTCCTACCACAAACAAGGAAATCTGAAGTGAGTCACATCTCAGCAGCTTCACCTGGTCCCACAGCATATTGCCTCCCCAATTACAGTACCAGTTGTACTCCTGTCTCTCTTAGCATCTCCTACTCAGAGGTCTGGATAAGAAAGTGAGGTAATTCCGTCCTCCTCTTCTCTCAGCTGTCTGCATCTCTGTGATGGCACTGTAATCCTGGGAGTGGGAAGGGGATTGACAGACATCAGTTTCATGTTTGGCATAAATTGCTTGAAAAGGCCTGGCTTTTGCAATAAACAGATTCCTTTTGCACCTGCCTGGAGGGTCCATATCGCTCTGCATTGTTACAGTTCAGGGCACTGGTGGAGGCTTCCCATCTCTCCTGTTGTGCCCAACCAGTGTCTTGCTCCCACTCTTCCCCTCCCTGCCTCCCACAGCTACCCTCCCACACCTTGATTTTGCAGCAGAGGGAGCTGGATGTAGGTAAGCAGCCACATGGGGAAATACAAATGCATTAGCATTAGCAGAACAAAGTTCTCCCTCTTGTGCTTTGTTGACAGAGGCCCCCTTTGGTTACTGCAGCTCCTGACACTGGCTCCCAGAGCATTTCCACCTGTATTGTGGCCTTTGTGGTGGGCAGAAGTGTTGTGGGGCCCCACATCCAGCCAGGGTCTGTCCACACAAGGGTTCTAGCACAGCAAAAAACTTATGAATGGAGGAGAAATGCAACATGCTAGAAGAGCAGAAAAGAGCTTCTTGCTCTTTTCTTGCTCAGCTCAAGTGCAGTTCCCTCATTCACTCTGCCACCCTTTCTGAACTGCAGCTGGTACAAAAACAGCAATGTGTTAATGGAGGTCTCTGATGAGCCCTTAGAAGAGCAGGGCATTTAGAAGCACACTGACACATCCTGTGATGGGCCATGCAGCTGGGCTGTGTTTGACATCACCGGAGTCACAGGGAAGACAGGTCCTGCTCATATAGAGTGTGCAGCAGGGGCCCGAAGAGTTCAGTGGAGCACCAAAAATCCCAGAGATGCTCAGCTGTGATGGGTCCTAAACTATCATTTCTACAAGGGATGGAGTAGTGTCCCTCCCCAGCTCCAGCTGTCATCTGCTGCTCAAATGTTATTTTTATATTTAATTAGGAATGTTTATAATATTAAAGCAGTGGTTTTACAGCACTTGTAGACTGGCTGAAGGATTAGAAATGATATCCAAAAGGAGCATATGAAGGTCAGCTAGGGACTGACAGTTCTGGTGGGATGCCCAAAGATGTTTAGGACTTGCTTTAAATAAATAGCAAGTTTGAGAGAGCTGCTAAAGCTTGACACAAAATACCAACCATGTCAATATCCCACTCTGTGTCTGGCAAAACCAAGTTTATCAGCAGCAACAGAACCTATCCAGCTTTGCTTCTCATTTACCATGCCCTTAGACACATTGAATGTGTTCCCAAATCATCTCATTTACTTCTCCATCTGTAAAGTGTGATCAGTATTTAGATACCTTATCCAACCAATTATCTAAAATGTATTTAGATACCTTATCCAATCAATGTTGTACTTTACCTTACATTTCCAATGAACATATAAATATCAACTGTCTAGTTCAGCTTAATGCAAAATACAAAATTGTGGGCTAATAATCACTTCTTAGGAAAACAAACAGGCACAATATGTTGAGAATGACAATAAAGAGGACAGTTAGGTTATAGACAGGGCAGAAGGGTTGAATCTAGAAAGGCAGTGGAAGGCTTCACTCAAATTATAAATAGAATCCTCAGTCTTAGCTATTCTTTCTTCCATAGTCTTTTAAATGTGGATTCTTCTCACTCATCCTACATATGAATGGATAAAATTTTGTGCTATGCATGAAATAAAATTACTTAGGAGAAAGGGAGTGAGAATATCTCCTCATTACACTTCCTCCCCATGTTGGTTTGACTGCTTGTCACTGCTTGGAATGAATTTGAGTTTCCCATACTTTTAATCTTAACCAAATAAGCAATATTTTTCAATTAATAAAAATTATATATATATNTATGTAGTTATATACATATTTATTTATATATGTGTGTGTGTGTGTGTATGCTAGATGCTTCAGGAATCTTTACTCCTATTATTTTATTTCTTTTCCTAAGAAGACAAAAATCACTTGAAAGAATGTAGTCTTAGTCCATCAAAGAAATGCATACTTTTCATTGCAAGAGGAATAATAAATCTATATAATTATTTGTGGGAGGATGGAATGAAGGAGAATAGAGATAGTACTGAAGGCAATCTCACCCCTGAGGAGTTGCAGCTGTACTAATTACCAAGAATTAGAGTCAGGCCTGCCCTTAATAGGTCACAACTAGGCCCAATAAGAACGAGTGTTATAAAAGAATGGGTTAGCTGGGTGGGAGAGGAGTTGGAGGCGGTGGGTGTGCTGTGAGGAGGAAGGGTCAGATGATCATGAGAGGGGCAGTAAGGGTAAGTATGTACTGTGAGGGATGGTAAGGGTTAGGCAGTCGTGAGAGAGATAGGAAGGAGTCAGCCAGCCATACGGAAAAAAGAGAGAAGGAGTCAACATTGCGAGGAGCTGCCCATGAGAACACAGAGATAAGGCATGAAGGTTTACGGTAAGGTAACAACAATTATTACCATTCTTCATGCATTTTGAAAAATGCAAATGTAAAAATGCTTTGCTGTTTGATATACTTTTAAATGTGAAGGTGAACTGTACATGAAGATGTACATGTACATCAAAATTAATGAATGCTAGAATAAATAAATAAGATCATAGTCGCTGTTCATATGCGAGGATCTCTACTGTCTTTATTACCTAGACATAAATGATAATTACTGAAGAAAGCAACACAGAGGTTTACATTTTATGCATGCCTCAGGTCACTTTTTAGTCTTGGGAACCTCATTCCTCTTCTTCTATCTTCTTATGAATCTCCCGGCTCTTGGCTCGGAGCTTGTTGACCTGTGACTCTGCAATGTCAGCCCGCTCCTCGGCTTCCTCCAGCTCGTGCTGGATCTTGCGGAACTTGGAGAGGTTGACATTGGACAGCTCCTCCTGTGAGGGAAGAGGGAGTTGTGAAAACAACAGGCAGTGTGTTGGACATTTATTACCAAAAAACTGGGCAAACAAAACTTCAAATGCCACGGATGGGCTAGCAGAGCAGATTCAAAACCAAAATGAGAAGCTGCTTAGGGTGTTATGTGTGTCAGAAGAAAAAAGAATATTGGAATGTCAAAAAGACATTATACACAGCATGGTCTAGGCAGAGCTCATGTCATAGTCCTGAATACACAGACTGACAGCTGCTTCTGGCATCCAGGGCAAGGTATAAGCAAAGAAACAGAGTGGGAAATGAGACTTACAGCTAAACAAATAGGGGTGGGGAAGTGTATTTCCTCCCAAACCCAACAAATCCTACTCTCACATTCCCCATTGTATCAAAATATCATCATGTTGCATCGAAACAGTCAAGGTTTCCAAAAGCTGCACAGAGGAAAACATAAATACAGAATTCCACCTCCACCAGAAGAGTCTGGTTTGAATAAACTGGTACTTACAGCCTCCTCAGCTTGTCTCTTGTAGGATTTCACTTTCATTTGCAGCTTGTCCACCAGATCCTGCAGCCTCAGGACATTCTTCCTGTCTTCCTCAGACTAAAGCAGTTGGTAAACAGGAAAGAGGGTCAATTCTTGGTTCTGCATCATGTGAGGTTAACAATTCCTCTTGGGGATGGTGTGGGCAAAATGTGACTCGCTGTGAGAAAGGCCTGTCAGAGCAGGAGAGCTCCTGCCTTACCTGGTAGGTCAGTTCCTTCACCCTCCGCTCGTACTTGCGCACACCCTTCACGGCTTCAGCGCTGCGCTTCTGCTCAGCATCAACCTCCCCTTCCAGCTCCCGCACCTGCAAGGACAAGCCCATCCCTGCAGCTTCCCTGGCAATGTCTCTCCAAGGACAGGCTCACCCAGGCACAGCCCCAGCCCTACACACCCTGGCCTCCAGCTTCTGGATCTGCTTCTTCCCTCCCTTCAGTGCCAGCTGCTCGGCCTCTTCCAGACGGTGCTGCAGGTCCTTCACTGTCTGGTCCAGGTTCTTCTTCATCCTCTCCAGGTGGGCACTGGTGTCCTGCTCCTTCTTCAGCTCTTCTGCCATCATGGCCGCCTGATCAGAGCAAAGGGTCAAAGCCATTTTGGGGCTGGAGATATTTTGGGGAGAATACATTCACCATCAGCAATGCCAGGAGTGCCCAACTCACATCTGTGATGGCCTTCTTGGCCTTCTCCTCTGCATTGCGGGCTTCCTGGATGGTATCCTCCATTTCACTCTGGATCTGGGAAATGTCTGTTTCCAGCTTCTTCTTGGTGTTGATCAAGCTGGTGTTCTGTTGAAGAGCATGAACATGATTTTGTTAGCTTGCAGTATCATATCAACTAATGCATAAATGTTTTTTTTTTTAATATAGATTATGCCATCAGGTCACATTAGATTCTAAGATAACTACTACTGTAGCTATTAATTTCTCAGACATTATGTGCTTTGGTATTTCATGAGCATCCTCCATTAAGTCTTTTCTCACAGTTTCTCAGACAACAAAAAAGAAATTAGACTGAAAAATGAAAAAAATACTTTCCTTACGATTTTCAGTCTAGTGACCATAAAACTTTGAGATGGTTCTATAGAATACTTATAATTACATTGTTAAATTACATTAAGGACAGAATAGTGTGGTCCTATTTTGTTCATGGTCAGCCTGCATTTGCCTTTAAAGTCTCAAATGGAAATGTGAAAGTTGTTGAACTCAAGTAAAAGAGTAAGAACCTCACACACTTCTCTGAATTTATTAAGATATCTATACTGTAGTCTAGTAGAATTCATACTGTATCTACATCTGAAATGAAAGTCTTAATATTATCTATCAACTATTACTTCTTATTTACTGTGAAAGCTCCTGCATTTAACAAAATACTGTTAGAGCTCTGCCAGTCTTAATTTCATTTTCACGTATGGAGCAATAGTATAAATACTATATTTATTAACTGACCTGGCTGTGGAGGAGCTGAACTCTCTCACTTGCATCCAGAAGCTCCTGCTCAGCCATTTTCCTCGACCGCTCCGTCTGCTCCAGAGCTGCCCGGAGCTCCTCAACTTCAGCCTGCAGCAGGTTTGCTCTGCGCTCCACCATGGCCACCTGCTCCTTCAGGTCATCCTGTGCTCTGACAGCATCATCCAGGTGCAGCTGAGTGTCCTAGAAAGAGAGAGAGGACAGATTGGGAGGTGTGTGTTTTCTATTTTCATATTTCCTATTTTCCCATCAACTTAGAACTGAAAGAATTGTAACAGAGGAAAAAATTTTAGCTGTGTCAGGAATCACCACTTCTTTAATTATGCCATACCTTGAGTACTGCCTGGGTGTTCCTCAGGTTCTTCTGTGCCTCTGCAGCCTGGCGGTTGGCATGGCTCAGCTGGATCTCCATTTCATTCAGGTCTCCCTCCATCTTCTTCTTCAGCCTCAGGGCCTCATTCCTGCTCCTGATCTCAGCATCCAGGGTGCTCTGCATGGAGTCCACAACGCGGAGGTGGTTCCTCTTCATCTGGTCGATCTCCTCATCTTTCTCTGCTATCTTCCTGTCTATCTCAGATTTCACTTGGTTGAGCTCAAGCTGCAGGCGCAGGATCTTCCCCTCCTCATGTTCCAGGGAGGCCTGGACAAGTGGACACAAATGTTGATAACATTGATAGACATTCTTCTAACCTTCTAGAAAACTGCAAAATATTTCCAGAGATCTCAGCTGTCTGCACTCCCCAGCCAGAAGAGAGGACAGCCCATTCCTTGTTAGCCCTATTTCCTCATTTCTTTACTGAAGACACTAGTGATTATGGTCATGTACCTCAGCTTCCTCCAGAGCAGCCTGGATTTCAGATTTCTCCTGCTCAATCTGCTTCTTCACTTTCTCCAGCTCATGAATCGCCTTTCCTCCCTCAGCAATCTGCTCTGTGAGGTCAGAAATCTCCTCTGTGGGAATAAAGATCAATGGCATGGTCAGGCACAGAGCAGAATGGGAAGGGCCCTGTCCCACCAAGGAAACAGGCATCTCTGCAGGCACAGACGTGTGAAGAATGGTGGCAATGGCTGATAATGAGAAAGGCTAGTGAGGAGCAGAGGGCCAGGGACTTACGCTGCAAGTTCTTGTTCTCCCGCTTCATTGTTTCCAGGTGGTCCAAGGACTCCTCATAGGCATTCTTCATCTTGAACAGCTCCGTGCTGAGAGAGCGTGACTCCTTCTGGGAGGCCTCCAGCTCAGCCTGCGTTTCCTCATACTTCTGCTTCCATTCTGCCAGGATCTGGAGAGAAACGGGGTGTGAGTAGGCCTGTGGCCATCACGGGGACATGCTCTGGCCAGGAGTGCTGGTGCTGGAGGCCAAAAGACCTTGTCAAAGTTCTTCTGCTTCTTATCCAGAGCAGCGCAGGCAGCATTGGATCTCTCCACGTCAATCATCAGGTCCTCCACTTCATTCTGCAGCCTCTGCTTTGTCTTTTCCAGAGAGGCACATTTGGCATTGACAGCCTCAACATGTTCCTCTGCATCCTGCAGGCGCTGGGCCAGCTTCTTCCTAGAAAGTGATAAGCATAAGTAAGACTGTGGCATGAAGCAGCAAATTTTTCACAAGAGCACACTTAGCCTCTTGGTACTGTGTAACCCCTATTCACAGAGAGCCACTCCATTTCCATGTCTAAATTCTGGAGCAATCCTACAGCAGTTTCCTCTCTGTTGGCCTGTCTCTGCTATTCTGGACCTTTCTGCTTTTCCCCAATGCATACCTGCTTTCTGTCATATTTTGTCTCTTTGTGACCCCACACAAAGCAAAACACTGACTTCTTCCTGACAGTGTCACAGTGGGATCCTCAAATTTTCATTCTTAGTCTCTGCCAGTGTTCTCCACATTCCCCACGTACTTGGCCTCCTCGAGCTCCTCCGTGCGCTGAATCGCGTCTGTCTCGTATTTGGTTCTCCACTGGGCCACTTCACTGTTGGCCTTGGACAGGGCTCGCTGCAGCTCCCCCTTGGCCTCCTGCTCCTCCTCATATTGTTCCCGGAGCAAGTCACAGTCGTGGCGAGCGGACTGCAGGGCGTGGGCCAGGGCATTCTTGGCCTTGGGGAAGAATAGCAGTGTGACAATGAATGGAAATATCCTGGGAAATCTCCTTCATGAGAAGATCTTAGAAAGACTTGTGATGAGAAAGATGTGTGAGTTTGCAAAATAATTAATGGATAGACTGCAGGGAAAGAGAAGCAGTGCTTCTATGGGAAAATTTGCACTCCATTATCTAAGTGGTTATTTTTGTCCCTTTCATCTTGTTAAGTGATTTCATATATTTAGGAAAAAGCTTTCTTACCTTTATCTCTTCCTCCAGATGCCGCTTGAGTTCCTCAATCTGTTGGGTGAAAGCCTGTTTTCCCCTTGACAGCTGAGAAACCAAAGCATCCTTCTCTTCCACCTGGCGTGAATATTCACCTGAGAAAATTCGCAGATATACAAAAGATGTAATGCTATTGATCATCATACTACAAACATTTGAAGATGTAAAACCAAATGATTCAAAGTACATGCTAAAATTTATGATCCCATTTCAAGCATTTCACAGTACATGTGACACAACATGGGTTAGACAGATGATACACTCAGAAGAGTAAATTATGCAATAACTCTGAGACTGTGGGTGTCTCACCTGACTCTGTCTGCAGACGAGCTCTTTGAGCATTGAGGTCGTTGATCATGCGCTGATGCTCTTCTTCCTTTGTCTTAATCTCACTCAGCTGATCTTCCAGTGTGCGGCACATCTTCTCCAAATTGGCCTGTGTTTCAGTGTATGGAAAGTGATCAGTTAACCGTCCACTCTCTAAAGGAGACAGGTGCGAGTTCTGTTGTAATCCAGTGGGTCAAAAGCCTATGAAATATTTTCCGTACCTTGGCTTTGGAGACAGATTCCATGTTACTGGCCAAGTCATCAATCTCCATCTTCAGTTCACTCTTCTCCTTCTCCAGCTTCTGCTTCACGCGTTGCAGGTTGTCGATCTGCTCGCCCAGCTCAGCTGTGCTGTCCGCGTGCTTCTTGCGCAGGGCGGCAGCCGTGGCTTCGTGCTGCAGCGTGGCCTCTTCCAGGTCACGGCGCATCTTCTGGAATTCTGCCTCACGCTTCTTGTTCATATCAATCTGAGCTGCTGTGGCCCCTCCTGCTTCTTCCAGCCGCTCGCTGATCTCCTCCAGCTCCCTCGACAGGTCAGCGCGATGCTTCTCTGCTTTAGCGCGAGAGGTTCGCTCTGCCTCAATTTCCTCCTCCAGCTCCTCAATACGGGCCTGCAGAACAGCAGGGACCCCTCACACCCATGCCCTCCTCCTGCCTGAGCTGAGCCTGAGCAAGGCAGCGGGAGGAACAGAGACTTGCCTGCAGCTCCTTGATTTTCTTCTGAAGTTGCATGCCCAGGGCTTGTTCATCCTCAGTTTTGCTCTGGATCTGGCTGATTTCAAAGTCTTTCCTTTGGGCCAAGTGAACCGTGTTAGAGCTCAAAGAAAACACACAAGTGCTCCAGCCCAGCACTCAGGTGCCCCAGAGCCACACTTACTTCTTCAGTTTCTCATCCAGCTGCTGCTTATCATTCTCCAAATCCATGATGCTGTCCTGGGCCAGCTTCAGGTCTCCTTCCAGTTTCCTCTTAGCTCTCTCCAGGTCCATGCGCAGTTTCTTCTCTTGCTCCAGGGACCCTTCCAGCTAAACACAACAAGACCATCAGGCCTCCAACAGCCAGGTCACGCTCCATACCTGTCCTCTTCCTGCTCTATGTCTGTGTGCTTACATCATCCACTTGCTGTTCCAGCTTGGTCTTGGCTTTGGTCAGAGTATTGACTTTGTCCTCTTCTGCCTGCAGGTCATCCAGGGTCTGCTGATGGGCCTCTTGGAGGGCTTTCTTCTCTTTTGTCAGCTTCGCAATGGTCTCATCCAAAGCTGCCATCTCCTCGGTGAGGTTTTTCACCTTTAGCAAGATGGAAGCAAATATAAATAAAGGAAGTAGATCTAGAAGTCTTGTAATAGCACCCGGTGCATTTTCTGGAGCGCAAGTGACAGGTTCTACCTCATACCTTGTTTTCAGTGGCGTGTTTTTCCTTCTCCACCTTGGCCAGTGTTAGCTCAAGGTCATCAATATCTTTCTTCAGCTCTGAACATTCATCTTCCAGCTTCCTCTTCTTGGCTGTCAACTCAGCATTAATTTCCTCTTCATCCTCAGCCCTTTCAGTCACTTCCTTAATTTTGGCTTCCAGCTGGATTTTGGTTTTGATGAGCTGGTCACACCTTTCCTCAGCATCAGCCAATGCATCTGCTTCCTATTAGAGAAACATGGATTTGTTTGCTAATCACAACTGTTTGCAACAGCTGAATAGAGAAATTATATTTGTCACTGAGGAAATGAAACATTTATATTCTCTTCTATGAAGATTTTTTTTTTGCACGGCCTCTTTTAAATAATGGTAGGTTTTTATTCTATTTAATTTTTTTACTCTGATCAATTATTTCCTCTCAGTTTTCTTATGGATTAGATATTAATATCTAGTAATACTTTTATTTTCAAGAATTTTAATTACTTTCTCTGAAATTTAAATACTGTATATAAATGTGTAGATATTTTTTTCTTTATCTTTTTATAAGCTCTTATTGGCAAGACTGACTTTTAATTAGTTTTCTTTGAGTGAGATAAATTGATATATAGTCTAGGTGCAGTCAGAGGTTTCAATTTGAACCTGACTTTATTTTGAATCTGTGAAGCAAATATCTAAAGACACAAGGTAATGTTTAAATATTGATGAATTCCTTGATCTCCCAATGGACTTAGGAAGTACATATAGGGCTGTGACAGAATGCAAGGAGTTTTTGTGTCCTCCTGGAAAAGTGGTTGCAGCAAGACAGGTGACATAACATGTATCATATAAAATGGCATAGAGGTCTTTTATTTGGACAACTGACTGAAACCAGAGAAAGCTGTCAAGTGAATTGCTCCACAGACTCTGCTAACTGTAAATTCTAAAATCTCCAGTGACTACATTGGATGTTATATTGTGAGCCTGAAGAAACAGACCTATGCACATACATGCTTCAAAAGTCATTTCCAAGCTAGACCCTCATATTGTAATGGTGACGCTGAGTGGTCTGAATTCTACCTTCCATTATTCATATTAAAATATTCTCTCAGACAATTTATTGTGTAACATCAGAGTTCTGTGCTGTGAGGGTACCTGGAAGAAATACACTAAAGATTCTTACAGATTGCACTTGGAGCTGCAGATCATTTTTCTCCTGCATTAGAGATGCCATTTTCTCCTCCAGCTCCTTCCGCTTTGCCTCAGACTTTGCAAGCTCCTCCTTGGTTTTCTCAAACTCTCCCTTCATGTTGGCCATCTCCTTCTCAGACTCTGCACTCTTCAGCAAGGGCTTGATCTTGAAGAACAGCTTCATCCATGGCCAGTGTTTGACATTCATGAATGAACGAACATTGTACTGGATGCAGTAGATGGATTCCCTGAGGTGTAATTAAAACATACAATGAATATTCTCATTCTGACAAGTGTCAGCACTTCCCCCCAAGCAGAGTGCCTTTAACTGAAGAAGAGGAAGGTGTACCTCCGCTCCACCATTCTCCGGTACTCCACCCTCATCAGGAAGCCCCTGCACCTGGCCTGAGTGCGGGTAATGAGCTGTGCCAGCTTCTCATCCCTCATCTCCTCCAGGAGTCCCAGCAGCCCAGCTTTGAAGAACACCTTGAGAGAGGCAATGTTGCAGCACATCACTGTCAGGTAGAGCAAAGCCCAGGCAGACGGTGAATGGCGGGGTGGGGGGGATTGTACCTTGGTGTGTCCAAATTTGTACTGGGTGTGGTCCACATCAATTGACCCAAGGAGCTTCTCAGAAGCCTTCTTGCTATCAATGAACTGTCCCTCAGGGATGGCACTGGCATTGAGCACCTTGTATCTGTGGAATCAGAGGAAATAGAAATGAAGACAATGTCCAGTCATAAGAATGTTCTGTTTACTGAAACCAAGAGCAGTGTTTGCAGCAGAATCAGGCTGAGGAAGTTGCAATTTCATCCCTTGTTTGGAGATACCCTTCTGATGAAGTCTTAACCTAGTAATAAATGTAAGGAAACTTTTCCAGTCTTTAGGGGACCAGCCACAATGAAGAAGACATTGATTTCCAGTGAGTTCAATCCATATTATTTTACTGAAACTGTGCTGTAGAAAATCGCTTGAGAGGAACATTGCCACTTTCCTATATCCTCTGTATTGGATAAAAGTCTCTTCCCCTGAAACTTGCGGCTGATGCAAGGTCAAGGAACTCATCGTTTGTAATTTTTATCTGAGAACCTGATGCTACCAATCCCAGACTGCATTTATTAATCTTGTAATCACTGGCTTCTGCAGCTCTACTGTGCTTCCATGCACTCAGAGGCCCCAGCAGTCAGTGAGGACACCTGACACTCTTCATTTCTAAACATTTTTTCTTTTGCTAGCCATACATGTTGCCTTTTGTTAAGCACCTCAACATTTCCTTTTCTTCTAGTTATAGCCAGAAAGAGCTAGTGTTAATAAATATCCCAAAGTGATAAAATAGTTGTCAGGAAAGTCTTCAGGAAAGACAGAATGGAAATCAAAAAGGAAACTGACCTCTGTTTGAAATCCGCATAGAGGACTCTGCTGGGGAACCCTTTCCTGCAGATCCTGATCCCTTCCAGCACGCCGTTACAGCGCAGCTGGTGCAGGACCAGCTCGTGCTCCATGGCACCTAAGCAATAAGACAATAATTTGATAATTCATGATAAAACACAGAGAATAATGGCTGCATCACACTATTTTTTTATCTCTGCTTGGGGCTCTTACCAGGTGTTTTAGTCTCATTGGGGATGATACAGCGCACAAAATGGGGGTGAGTGCTCCGCAGGTTGGTCATCAGCTTGTTCAGATTCTCCTGTGGGTTCATAAGTAAAGGTTTTTAATTAACAAATAGCACCTGCTCAGTTACACTTTCAGATGTGAGAAAAGTCTTGTAAAACATTAAGAGATTTGTAATTCCCAACTATAGCCATTTTTAATGTGAGTTTTCTTCTGTCTTTCACTCTTGAGCAGGAGAGAAAGTCAAAAGATTTTGCAATGTGTTTTTATGAGACTGGGGGATATATCTATATCTTCCTCAGCTGGCTGCAGCCGACTTACTGTCAGCTAATTTATGAATAACCAAATAATTTATCTTGATACAGAAAAATGTTAACAGCTGCAGTTAAATGGCCTTATTACGGCTAGAGTGAGGATTTATGATCTTCAACTAAAAACAAACAAGAAAAAACAAACCAGGAAAGAAGTAATGACTTCTATACGCACCCTGAAAAGAGCTGAGACAGTCTGGAAAGAAGAACCCTTCTTCTTGCCTCCCTTCTTGCCACCACCACCACCACCACCACCACTAGCCTCTGAAGAACACAAAAAAAAGAAAAAAAAAGATGGTTTTACAACTTGCAAAGACCAAGTTTTTTCATATATACCAGTCATTATGAGAATGGAACATAGAAAAGAACAATAGCTGACATTCATCGCTCTGGTAGAGTCATTAAATAAACATGGAAATATGAATTTCAGAGAACTGACCTGCCTCTCCTCCAGCAGAGGCAAAAAGTAAAGCCAGCGTCTTCAGGGATGACTTCTGATACAGCCCCACAACAGTTTCATTCAGAGGGTCCTTGTTCTTGTCAAGCCACCCAGTGATGTTGTAGTCCACTGTTCCAGCATAGTGCACCAGGGAGAAGTGGGCCTCAGCCTTGCCTTTGCCGGGCTTGGGCTTCTGGAAATTGTTGGACTTGCCCAGGTGCTGGTCATAGAGCTTGTTCTTGAAAGAGGTGTCAGTTGCCTTNTACCTTCTCAATGAGCTCAATGCAGGCAGCCAGGTCCATGCCAAAGTCAATGAACTCCCATTCAATCCCCTCCTTCTTGTACTCCTCCTGCTCCAGCACGAACATGTGGTGGTTGAAGAACTGTTGCAGTTTCTCATTGGTGAAGTTGATGCACAGCTGCTCCAGGCTGTTGAACTGCACAATTAAAAATCAAGATTATTATGAATGTAAATTAAGTAAGTTAGGGAGAAAGAACAGTGCTGGCTATTTGTACCAAACTCAGGAGGATCTGTAAGTGCTCTGTCTTTATTGATCCAGCAGTTTGGAACTTCTTGTCAGTGTTTGTCAACCTGAACTCTATCCATATATTTACAACTCTAGAAGCTTAGATAATTTTAATAATTCAGACTTTGTCAGCTTTGATATCTACTAGACTGCGCTAATTCAGTTACAGGAGGGTCCACAGCACAACACTATATCCAACATTCACAAATGCTGATTTGAAATCATGGGCCAAGCCTTCAGCAAAAAATCTGCACTTAAGGATTTCACTGTCGTATGTGCAAAACAAAAACCTATTTCCAGTTAAAATCCTGTGGGAATCAGAATGCTCTAGATACACTGTAAAAGATCAAACCATTTATTAAAAAAAAAAAAAAAAAAAAGGAAACAAGAAAACCCCAACAAACCAGCAGCACTCCTTCCGAAGTATTTTGTTGAATAACAATGTGACTTTAACAAGCATGCTAATAAACCCCTGTTCCTTACATCAAAGATCTCAAAGCCAGCAATGTCCAGGACACCAATGAAGTACTGCCTGGGCTGCTTCGTATCCAGCTGTTGGTTGATGCGAACAACCATCCACAGGAACATCTTCTCAAACACTGCCTTTGCCAGGGCACCCACTGAATTGTATACCTGAAATGTAAAACAAAAAACATGTAGTTATGATGCAGGACAAAAGAAAAAATCCATGGAACCTTTCCACAAAACAGGGGGTTTTGTTACCTGCTGCACAGTTTGGCCCTTGGTCACATATTCATTCCCCACCTTGACTCGGGGGTAGCAGAGGGCCTTGAGCAGGTCTGCTGAGTTCAGACCCATCAGGTAGGCAGCCTTGTCAGCAACTAAACACCAAAACAATGAGTTGTTAAGGTACCAGTAGACATCACTGCTCCTTTAAAAAATATATTAAAGGGTATTTCCAGTAAAAACCAAAATATTAGAAAAAAATTAAAAAAGGATACATGTTACTGGCAGCACTCTTTGGGAGACACGAGACCTTACAATTTACACTGTTCAAAATAATCTGAGTTGTGTTCCTCCAGAGATATTCTCTGGCTAGGACCCCCTGCTATTC
>WBNO01032041.1:420120-432165 GCA_013400575.1 Peucedramus taeniatus | reverse complement strand
GGGAATGGGGAACAGGGGAACAGGGAATAGTGGAACAGGGAATGGGGGAATGGGGAATGGAGGAATAGGGAATGGGGGAACAGGGAATGGGGGAATAGGGAATGGGGGAACAGGGAATAGTGGAACAGGGAATGGAGGAATAGGGAATGGCGAAATAGGGAATGGGGGAATAGGGAATGGGGGAACAGGGAATGGGGTAAGGAACAGGGAATGGGGGAAGAAATATTGTATGGGAGAAGGAATATGGTATGGGGGAATAGGGTATGGAGGAAGGAATAGGGTATGGGGAAAGGAATAGGGAATGGAGGAAGGAGCAGGGTAGGAAGGAGTAGGGTAGGGCATGGAGAATCAGGATTGGAGGGATGCAGGGTCGGGGGGTTGTGGAGCTGACAAAGGATGGGATGGATCCACTGCTCCCTCCCTCTGCGGGGATCCCCTTTGGGACCACCTGGAGCAGCACCAATGCTCCTGCAAGCCCAGCTCCAAATGCTTCATGGGGCTGATCTTCCCATTGCTCCCCTCTTGTCCTTCTTCCTTCTCCCACCCTTCACCCTTGCCCAGGACTGGGCAGGCTGGGCAGGGACCCTATTTCTGGCAGCACGAGCTTACTGCCAGGAATTCTATCCCTGGAGGGGCAAATCCCTGCACCCAGAGCAGCTGTCCCAGGCCAAGCTTTGCTCTGTGCTCTCAAGGGGGGAGTGTTGGTGCCCAGGGTTTATTTGTCCCAGGGGCTTTTGGGCAGAGATCCCCAACCCTTGTCCCTGCTCCCAGCTTGGGTGTGGACCAGGCTGATGTGCCACGAGTTTGTGGGGCCTCAGGGGCTGGGGGAGCCTGGGTGGAAACACCACAGGAGCCATGGGGGCTGTTCCCATTTCCATCGGGGCTGTTCCCATTTCCAGGGGCCTCATAGTGCTGAGCAGCAACACCAGCTACTACGTGAGCCCCCTGGGGACCCCCGAGCCAGGCCTCCACCTCATCCACCGAGCAGAGCACCTGCCTGTGCCAGGGGGCACCTGTGGGCACGGCCAGGATCTGGGCAGCACCATCGCTGGCATTGCCCAGCTCTTCCAGCCGCAGCACCCACGGGTAAATCCTCTGGGGAAATCCTAAAGGGTAAATGCTCACGGGTAAATCCTAAAGGGTAAATACACTCGGGTAAATCCACTCAGGTGAATCCTAAAGGGTAAATTCTAAAGGGTAAATGCTCATGGGTAAATGCTAAAGGGTAAATCCTAAAGGGTAAATCCTAAAGGGTACTCACGGGTAAATCCTAAAGGGTAAATCCACTCAGGTGAATCCTAAAGGGTAAATCCTAAAGGGTAAATGCTCATGGGTAAATGCTAAAGGGTAAATGCTAAAGGATAAATCCTAAAGGGTAAATCCACTCAGGTAAATCCTCACAGGGAAATTCTAAAGGATAAATCCTAAAGGGTAAATCCACTCAGGTAAATCCTCACAGGGAAATTCTAAAGGGTAAATCCTCATGGGGAAATCCTCAGCGGTAAATCCTCATGGGTAAATCCTCACAGGGAAATCCTAAAGGATAATTCCTCATGGGTAAATCCTCACAGGTGAATCCACTCGGGATCTGTCTGGGGACAGGCAGAGGACTGGGAGGGGCTCTCAGCACTGCTGACAGCTCCCATGTCCCTGGCAGCTGGGCAGGCTGTGCAGGAAGGTGGGGTGGGAGGGTCTCTGTGGGTGGCTTGCGTGGTTTGAGTCTGGTCAGGAGACCCCAGAGGATGCTTGGCTTGGGTCTCATTGTTGCATCCTCCCGTGTGGGATATGACCTGAGGTCATTTGGAGCCACCCAAATGTTCTCTGTCACCTTGTGCCTCAGTTTCCCCTCTCAGCTGTCCCTCCTGAGCAGCTCTATGGTGTCTGGAGGGTGCCCAGAGCCAAGGGCTGCCCCTCTTTGCTGAGCCCTGTGTCTGCCTGCAGGCCAGGAGGGATGCCTGGAGGACCATGAAGTACATGGAGCTCTTCATCGTTGCTGATCACACCCTGGTGAGCACTGGGGGGGCAGAAAACCAGGGTCCCTCTGTCTCAACCCTGGATTTACCCCATGACCCTTCCCCATCCTCACCTCTCTCCAGTACAGGAACCAGAACCTCAACCTGGGCCACACCAAGCAGCGCATCGTGGAGATCGCAAACTACGTGGACAAGGTGAGGGACCTTGCCAGGCCCCTGTGGGCCCTCAGGGACTGTTCCCATGTCACCAGGGCAAGGAATCATAGAATTATGGAATTGTTAAGGTCGGAAAAGATCTTTAAGTCCTTCAAGTCCAATCATTCCCCAGCACTGCCAAGGCCACCACTGACCATGTACCCAAGTGCCACATGCTCGTGACTTTAAATCCCTTCAGGGATGGGGACTCCACCCCTCTCCTGGGCAGCTGTGCTGAGGCTTGGCCACCCATGAAGGAGTTCAGGAGTTCTCTGAGCACATGGTGGGAAGGGCTTTGTCACCCGTGGGCTGAGCTCATCAGGGAAGCATTCCCTGGCCCCTGCCTGGGATCATTTTTGGCAAAGAAGGGACACACTGAGGTGTTGTCGCTGGATGTCATCGTGCCATCCTGACTGGCTCCTGTGCCCACACCTGTGCCTGTGGAGCCCATGCTTGCAGGTGGATTTGGGACAGGAGTGTTCTGGGGGTCACACAGCCAGAGGGAAACGTGAAGTCCTGCCAGCAGTGACGCCACCCCAGGGAGGGAGGGTGCCCAGGGCATTCCAGTCCCCACGCCCTCCACCTGTGCCCTCCTGCAGTTTTACAGGCTGCTGAACATCAAGGTGGCCCTGATCGGGCTGGAGGTGTGGACGGAGCGGGACCAGTGCACGGTGAGCAGCGACGCCAACGCCACGCTCTGGGCCTTCCTGCAGTGGAAGAAGTCGCTGAGGGCGCGCAAGAAGCACGACAACGCCCAGCTGCTGACGTGGGTCCCTGGGCTGGGGACGCCGGGCGGGGGCTCCCAGCTGGGGCTGGGCACTCCCGACCCCCCGGTGCTGAACTGGCCCCGTTCTCCTGCCCGGACAGAGGGAAGACCTTCGGGGGCACCACCATCGGAATGGCCCCGCTGGAGGGGATGTGCAGCGCCGATAACTCCGGAGGGGTCAGCGTGGTAAGAGGGGCTGGGGGTCCCTGGGCCGCCCCGGCCTGGTGGAGCTCTCCATGGGCTTGGAGGAGCAGCCCCTGAGGTTGGGCCGGGGGTGCAGCCTGAAAGTGAGGGACGATGCTGTAGCTCCTGACCCCCTCAGGTGCTGACCAGGTGCACAGGGGGTGAGAAGGGGCTGCTAAAGGTCTCCCACCCCCAGCTCCCAGCTGGCAGCAGCACTGGGATCTCCTGTGCTGCTCCTGTCCCTCATGCTGAAGGGCTCCTGCTTGTCCCTGCTTCTGCTCTCTGGGTTTCTGGGACCATCTCTGCCCAGATAACTTCTCCTCCTCCTGATGGTGGCCCTGGGAATGATGGGGTGGTCATGGTGGCCTTGGTGACCCTTGATTCCTGTGCAGGGTGGTGGGGGGCACCCAGGTTTCTGGGTTTTGGGATGTGTCCTGGGTTTTAAGCAGTCAGCTGCAGCCGAGAGCTTCCCAGAAGTCCCACACGGGAATATCAGGAGACCAAACCCCACTTCTGCCACAAACCTTCCTCCAACCCCTCCTATGGGAACCACCTGCATCCCGGGGCTGTGCGGTCCTTCCACATGCCCAGCCCCCTCCCTGCTGTGGGTCAGCCCTGTCCCTCACTGCTGGCTGTGGTGACACGTCCCCTCCTGTGCAGGACCACGCGGAGCAGCCCATCGGAGCCGCCGCCACCATGGCCCACGAGATCGGCCACAACTTCGGCATGGTCCACGACACCAAGGGCTGCTGCGTGGAGGCCACCCCGGAGCAGGGCGGCTGCGTCATGGCAGCGGCCACCGGGTGAGTGCTGCTGGCCCTGGACGTGTCCCCAGAGCCCTGGACGTGTCCCCAGAGCCCTGGACGTGTCCCCAGAGCCCCAGCAGGAGGAGCTGTGTGCGGGTGGGAGTGGGCAGGGAATGTTGTCACCTCTGCCCTGGAGCCAGGCTGGGAGAGCTGGGAAAGCTCCCCTGGAGAAGGGAAGGCTCCAGGGAGAGCTCAGAGCCCCTTGCAGGGCCCAAAGGGGCTCCAGGAGAGCTGGAGAGGGACTGGGGACAAGGCCTGGAGGGACAGGACACAGGGAATGGCTCCCACTGGGAAAGGGGAGATTGGGCTGGGATCTTGGGAACTGGGAATTCCTGGCTGGGAGGGTGGGGAGGGGCTGGGTTGGAATTCCCAGATTTGCTGTGGCTGCCCCTGGAGCCCTGGCAGTGCCCAAGGCCAGGCTGGACACTGGGAGCATCCTGGGACAGTGGGAGGTGTCCCTGCCGTGGCAGGGGTGGCACTGGTGGGGTTCCATAATCCATCTGCTTGGTGCCAGTTTCCTTTCCAGAGTCTTTCTCCCTTTGGGTTTTCCCCGTCCTGATGATTCATTCATCCCAGATATCCCTGCCCTGGGGAAAAGCAGCTGTTTATTCCCTGTTGTTTGAACCCACCTGCTCTTCCAACTGGGAAGGAACTGTGGGACCCCACTTGTGGTTCCAGGGCTGCCAGACCCTGGCGTTGATCCCACAGGATTTAACCTCTGCCTGGGCAGATTGTGGTGGGGAAAAGCACATTTCTGGCTCTGTTCAGCCTGTCCCTATTTGCACAGCCATGTACATGAATATATATAAATACATATGGGGTACATTGCCCTGCTCAGCTTCCATAAACTGCAGGCATTAACAGCTTTCCCTCCAGCTCAAGAGATTTCAAAACTACTTTTAAAATATGTCCTCTGAGTCATCTTGAGATTGAGATGTCCTGATATGAAAATATTTTTCAGCTTTGAGAGGAAATGAAACAGTTTCTAAGAAGGAAATGTTTCCTTCTTCTTCATAAACCACAAACGGTGAAATTAGAGAAGAATCTTGCTCAGAGGTTCTGTAGAAAATGAGTGTTTCTCCTATTCCTCAGTTCCTCACACATTGTAGGCTCTGACTATTTTATTTTTTGCTGCTGTCTGGGTCCTCTTTAGTGTTTCTTTTCCATATTTCTTTAATTTTAAGTGATGTTCACCCATCTCAGCTGTGGGGTGTTTCAGTGGCCCGGGTGGGTGTTTCCTGCTGTGGCTCAGTGAGAACAGGAAGGGGTTTGCTTTGGGCTGAGTGGGGAGCAGAGGGCCCTGCAGGTGTGGGGGCCTGCCCTGTGGGTGTCTGGGGGGGTCTGCAGTGTCCCAGGGCAGAGGTGACACTGCAGCAGTGTCAGAGGACACTGTGACACACACAGAGGTGACACTGCAGCAGCGCTGAGCTGGCATTGGGGTAGGGTCACACCTGGGGGGTGCCAATCTCAGGAGGGGTGCAGGGGGGCTGATGTCCCAGGGGTGATGGACAGAGGCTCTGCCTGCCCCCCATCCCATTCCTGAGCATTTGGGGCTCAGAATTGTCCCCTGGCTGTTGGTCTGCCTGTCCAGCTGGGGTGGGAGATGTTCCTGGGCTCACTGAACAATGGGGAATCTGCCCTTGGGAGGGTTTGTGCCAGTTTGTCCGGGAGGTGTCTTCCCATTTCCCACCGATTTCCCACCTTCTCCTGGCCCTGCTCCCTCTTTTTCCTCTGCTCCCCCTCTGTCCACAGGCACCCCTTCCCTCGTGTGTTCAGCTCCTGCAGCAGGAGGCAGCTGGAGAACTACTTCCAGAAGGGAGGGGGAATGTGCCTCTTCAACCTGCCCGACACCAAGGACCTGGTGGTGGCACGGAAATGTGGCAACGGCTTCCGGGAGGAGGGAGAGGACTGTGACTGCGGGGAGGTGGAGGTACAGGGGGTGCTCCTGGGAGAGCAGAGACAGGGGGTGCTCCTGGGAGAGCAGGGACAGGGGGTGCTCCTGGGACAGCAGAGACAGGGGGTGCTCCTGGGAGAGCAGGGACAGGGGGTGCTCCTGGGAGAGCAGGGACAGGGGGTGCTCCTGGGAGAGCAGGGACAGGAGGTGCTCCTGGGGGGTTCAGGGACAGGGGCTCCTCCTGGGAGAGCAGGGACAGGGGGTGCTCCTGGGAGTGCAGGGACAGGGGGTGCTCCTGGGAGAGCAGGGACAGGAGGTGCTCCTGGGGGGTTCAGGGACAGGGGCTCCTCCTGGGAGAGCAGGGACAGGGGGTGCTCCTGGGAGAGCAGGGACAGGGGCTCCTCCTGGGAGAGCAGGGACAGGTGCTCCTCCTGGGGGGTTCAGGTATAGGGGCTCCTCCTGGGAGGTTCAGGTACAGAGTGTGACCCTCCTGGGAGTGGAGGGGCAGGGGGTCCTCTTGCAGCCCACCTCAGTTGAGGGAATTCCTGCACAGGGCATTTCCAAGGGAAGGGTTTGCTGACACGACAGGGACTCCATCCCAAGGGCTTTTCCCAGTCCCACCTTCCTGAATCCATCTATCCCAGTCCTGACTTTCTCCTTGACTTTCCCCTCGAGTGCCCAATTCTTCCCCCTGCCCTGTGTGCCTCAGTTTTCCCACCTGCAGGATGGGAGGGGCAATGCTGTGGTGGGTGGGAAGGGGCTGGGGCAGTGCTGGGGAAGGGATGGAGCCCTTCCCATGGAGCTGTCCTCTCCACGCAGGAATGCACCAACCCCTGCTGCAATGCTCACAACTGCACGCTCAAGGAGGGGGCCCAGTGTGCCCACGGCGACTGCTGCCACAGCTGCAAGGTGGGACCCCCCCTGCCCACCCCATGCCCACCCTGTGCCCACCCCATGCCCATGGGATGAGGTGCAGACCCAGCCCTGCCGTTCCCTTGGGACTCTTGTGCTTGTCCATAAGGGCACAGTCCCTGTGCCTGATGAGCAGGGTTCACCTTGTGTCTGCAGGAGAATCATGGAATGGCTGGGCTGGAAGGGACCTCAAATCCCACCCAGTGCCACCCCTGCCATGGCAGGGACACCTCCCACTGTCCCAGGCTGCTCCAGCCCCAATGTGCAGCCTGGCCTTGGGCACTGCCAGGGATCCAGGGGCAGCCACAGCTGCTCTGGGCACCCTGTGCCAGGATCTGCCCACCCTGCCAGGGAACAGTTCCTAATTCCCAAGATCACATCCATCCCTGCCCTCTGGCAGTGGAAGCCATTCCCTGTGTCCTGTCCCTCCAGGCCCTTGTCCAAACTCCCTCTCTGGGAGAATTCCCTCTGGCAGCTTTGTGGCTGAGGTCCAGCTGAGGCACGTGTCCCCAGACCCTGACAGCCTCACAGGGGACCTGTGAGATGTTAGGGCCGCCAGCTGTGCCAGGAGGCACCGTCAGTGCCAGCCGTGCCCTGGGCTGTGTGCCGACGTGCCCGTGTCCCCCCGCAGCTGAAGGTGGCCGGGACGATGTGCCGGGAGGCCGCGGGCTCCTGTGACCTCCCGGAGTACTGCACGGGAGCGTCGCCGTACTGCCCGGCCAACGTGTACCTGCTGGACGGCTCGTCCTGCGCGCGCGGCCAGGCCTACTGCAGCACCGGCATGTGCATGACCCACCAGCAGCAGTGCGTGCAGCTCTGGGGGCCAGGTCAGTCCCAGCCCCCCTCCCCTCCCCTCCCCTCGCAGCAGGAGCCTGGGGGTCCCCGGGGCCCTGTCCCTGGGGCTGGGGGTGCTGGATGGAGGCCCAGGCACAGGGTGCTCACAGCAGCTGTGGCTGCCCCTGGATCCCTGGCAGTGCCCAAGGCCAGGCTGGACATTGGGCTTGGAGCACCTGGGACAGTGGGAGGTGTCCCTGCCATGGCAGGGGGTGGGGCTGAGTGGGCTTTGCGGTCTCTTCCAACCCAAACCATTCTCTGACCAAAATCCTCCACAAGACTCCAGAAGAAAGGGAATTGCATCCCTCCCGTCCCTGGCCTGGCACCCGCAGCAGCAGCTCGTGGGAGACCTTTCCCTGGTGTGTTCTGCATGAGCATCACCCGCTGCTCCTGCTGCCGGGGTTTCCCCCTGCAGCCCACGCTCCCCAGCCTCTCCCTGTGTGCAGGAGCGTGGCCAGCGCCCGACGCCTGTTTCCAGGACGTGAACATGGCGGGGAACACCTACGGCAACTGCGGCAAGGACAGCCAGGGCCGCTACGTCAAGTGTGACAAGAGGTGGGCGCGGCGCTGGCATGGGCTGCCCCGTGTCCCCTCCCGCACCCACAGCTGCCCCTGCCACCCCTGCCACGCCACTGGGAGAGCCCTGCCCCAGCCCCCAGGCATCAGACCTTGGGGCAGCCCTGTTTTGCACCTGAGGAAGCCACCAGGTCCTCCTTGGCCCTGTCCCCATCGCTGCTGGGAGCTGGGACTTGGTGATCTCGAGGTCTTTTCCAGCCTAAGCAATCCTGGGATTCTGTTATCCCACCACAAGCAGCTCCCAGCCCAGCCTGATGGGAAATCAAAGCCAGTGCCAGATGGAGATGCTGTTTAGGGAGTGTTCCCAGTGACTCCAGGGATGTTAGAGCCTCCCCTCCCCCTGGCTGTTCCCTCCATCATTTCTGTGCTGTCCATGATTTAACCTGCTGAGCCCCTCCAGCGTGGCCATCAATCCAGCGGGAATGATCCCACCGGTGTGGGATGGTGGGGCTGGGGGGGTGAGGGGGCCACTGCCCCCCATCCCAGCTCCCCCCGGCTGTGCCCACTGCAGGGATGCCATGTGTGGGAAGATCCAGTGCCAGAGCTCTGCCAAGAAGCCGCAGGGCACCAACACGGTGTCCATCGACACCACGATCCGCTTCAAGGGCCGCGAGGTCAAGTGCCGGGGCACCTTCGTCTACAGCGCCAAGGACGACCAGGAGGACCTGTCCGACCCCGGGCTGGTCCTGACGGGCACCAAGTGTGGAGATGGGATGGTGAGTGCCCCTTCCTGCCCTGGGCTCTGCTGCAGGGCACCATCTCTGAGCTCCGACCCAGCTCCAGGCTGCACATGGCTCTTCCCTGTGTCACAGCCAGGCCCTGGGAGAGGTTCCTTCCACACCTGCAGACGTGTCCTCGGTGACACCAGGTGTTTGTAGGCCACCAGATTCTCCTCACCTGGGGCATTTGTGGGCATATCACCAGATCCGCAGTCATGTTTAGGCCATCAAATTATTCTCTCTGCCCTCCAAGTTTCTTCACCAAATCAGTTCAGAGTGGAGCAACCCCCATGGGAATTGCCCCAGGATTTGATGGTGAAGCTTTCTCCTATGAGGAGATTGTTTTCAAGAGGAAACAGGAAATCTCTGCCAGGAGCCAACGTGACAAACCCAGGGCTAACTGGGCATTGATTTCTGCAGCCCCTGCATCTCCAAGGACCTTGGAGGGGGTCAGTTGAGCTGAGAGAGGGCAGAGGCTGGTGGAGGACAGGGAAGGAGGGATGTGTTCTAGAGAGCTTGCTGCAGAGACACAGCCTTCCCTGTTTGGCATTTTAACAGTGAAATTTTCACTGGGAAGGCCAAAACAGTGACATTTTCATGAGGAAATATGGCCAGTCTTGAAATCCAGCATTGTTTATTTTGGCTAGTGCCTGGGTTTTAGGGCCAAATGGGAAATGGTTTCTGCTGGAGCTGGCAGGTGGGCTGTGTGTGGAGGGGGCTGGCACTGGCTGGGCTCTGGATAGGGAATGGGAGTGGAATCCCTTGGCTGGAACAGTGCGATTTCACCACCTGCATTTTCCAGCAGCCATATCCTTTGGACACCCCCCAGCAGTGGCACCAGTCCCCTCTCCCGGGTCCCCCTCTGACCCCCTCGTGTCCCTCGCAGGTGTGCAAGGACCGCCGGTGCCAGAACGCGTCCCTGTTTGAGCTGGAGAAATGCGTGTCCCGCTGCCACGGCCACGGGGTGAGCACTGCTGGCACCTGCAGGGAGCTCCTGCCATGAGGGGCAGGGCTTGGAGCCAAACCAAATGTCTCCCACAGGAATGGGCCCTGTGACCCAGTGGATTTCTGCCTTTCAGACCTGTCCTGTGCGCCAGCTCCAGGTGGGGCTGGGCTGGGACCTTTGCTCACCCATGTCCAAGTAGAGGAAGGAGATTGTTTGTGGTGTAAGGACCATCTGCAAAACTTGGATCAGGGTCTGACTTGAGCTGGAGAGTGCTTGGAGCTCAGAGCAGGTGCCTGGTCCCCCTGAGAGCAAAACAAGAGTTGGAAGGAGAAGTGGGACAGCAGAAAAGCAGGGAAGTTGTTCAGGGAGTGGCAGGAGACACTGTTCTCCAAAGCTGAAAGGTTACAGAGGTTTGAGCTCTGTGGAGTGCAGGGCTTTGTCAGATGAGGCAACAGGAACTGCTGAGGGAATTCCTGCTGGGTTATGGAAGGGATGTGACAGATAAAACATCTCATTTACCCTTTTGTGGCAGGTAAAACACCCACACCTACCCTTCTGTTCTGCTCAGCATGGTTAAGGCTCTCAGAGCTGGAGTTGGTCAACCTGGAGAAGAGAAGGTTCTGGAGAGACCTTCTGGCACCTTCCAGCACTAAAAGGGGCTTATAAAGAAGAGGGAGGTTGACTTTTTATATGGCCAGATAGTGACAGGAGCAGGGAGAATGGCTTCAAACTGAAAGAAGAGATGTAGATGGGATATTGGGCAGGAATTGTTCCCTGGCAGGGTGGGCAGGCCCTGGCACAGGGTGCCCAGATTTGCTGTGGCTGCCCCTGGATCCCTGGCAGTGTCCAAGGCCAGGTTGGACATTGGGGCTGGGAGCAGCCTGGGACAGTGGGAGGTGTCCCTGCCATGGCAGGGGTGGCACTAGAGGATCTTTAAGGTCCCTTCCCACCCAAACCATTTCAGGATTCTGTGATGTCCAAGGGGGAGCATTGTCAGGGGTGAATCTTCTTCAACCCAGACTTGTGTCACCATCTGTTCATTCCTGCTCTATGGACCATCATTGCCACACTTCCCTCTGGTGTCCAACCCTCTCCTCTGTCCCCAGGTCTGCAACAGCAACAAGAACTGTCACTGTGACCCCGGCTGGGCCCCCCCGTTCTGCGAGAAGCCGGGCCTGGGGGGCAGTGTGGACAGTGGCCCCGTGCAGAGCCACGGTGAGTCACAGCTCCTCCCCAGTGCCCTGAGGTGCTCCTGGGCTGCAGCGCTGCCAAGGGAGGGGTGGGTGCTTCCAGAGGGGCTGCGTGGGGCCTGTTCAGGCAGCCCCACAGTCTGTGCCCAGCTCTGGCCGGTTGGTGGCCACCCATTGCCATCAGAGGCTACCGAGGGCCCGTTCCCTTCCTGGAGGTGGGAGCAGCAGGGATGTCTCCAGCTCGGCTGGCCAGGAGTGGGCAGATGGGCTCACCACGTCCGTCGAGCGAGGCCAGAGGCCGGTGGCTGTGCCAGCCCCTCACTCGTCCCTGTGCTTCCCCTGCCAGGCCACGAGTCCATCCTGATCGCCCTCGTGGTCATCTTCCTGTTCCTGCTGCCCGCCCTGACGCTGAGCATCTACTACTGGTACCGGCGGGAGGGCTCCCTGCTCAGCAGGTGGATCAAGGACACCAGGCACAGCGGCCACGGGGCCTGCAGGTGTGGGGGGCACCCCGACCCCTTCTCTCCCGAGCACCCACGCCAGTCTGGCACTTGTTTCACCCAGCCTGGCAGGGGCTGGGGCAGCTGGTGGTGCACAGCCCCTGCTCTGGTGTGAGCTCTGGACTCTGGACAGCTTTGTCCTGGGAAATCCAAGGCTCTCAGCAATTCCCTGAGCCCAGGACATGGATGGTCCTCTGGACAGGACAATCCCATGGGAGTGGTGGAGGTGGCCTGGTATCAAGGAGGATTCTGATTCCTTGCAGGCTGCCCACCACAGACTGACCATCCCTGGTGCCCGTGACACACTGACCATCCCTGTCACACACTGACCATTCCTGTCACACACTGACCATTCCTGTCACACACTGACCATCCCTGCTGCCCATGACACACTGACCATCCCTGTCACACACTGACCATCCCTGCTGCCCATGACACACTGACCATTCCTGTCACACACTGACCATCCCTGCTGCCCACTGCACACTCCTCATCCCTGTCACACACTGACCATCCCTGCTGCCCACTGCACACCGCTCATCCCTGCTCCC